>MU189257.1:37704-53610 GCA_016904865.1 Pissodes strobi | reverse complement strand
TGTTTTGGTTATTGCTGTTTTCTGAATTAATTCGATTATTTGCATATGGCTATGACCTGCCAATAATCATTACAAGTCTCAGCGTAGTAGTTAATGCAACGAAGATAGCAGTCAAAGTAGTAATTTATATAAAATATAACATCATGGAATTATTTAAGGATGTCATGGAAAAAGAACAAGAAGTATGGGCATCCAATGATGATGAAATTAAAACGCTATATCGTGAAAAGATTCGAATTTGTAAAGCATATGTAATAGTAATGAGTGTCAGTACCGCGATGGCAGTATTTATGCTGGAAGTAACTGGTAAGTTTTATAGATTGGTGCGAATTTATAGTAGTATTCTGTGTCATGGAACACAATGGAACGATTTTGTTTTGTTTGGGGCGGGATTGATGGGTGTGTCAAGGATTATATTGCGTATTTGTAAAAAAAAATTATTATAATAATTACTGAAAAGCAAGGTTAAGAGATATTTTGCACACGTTTTGAATCATTCAATAATTTGGTAATTATACTATGCCTTCCGTAATTCGAAACGCGACTGCTGAATATAAATATTTTATCAAGGAAATTTCTTTTCGTCGATTAACATTTCATTATAACCCATGTGTGGTGGTGGAAGAATAAGACTTATCAATTTTTTTTATTAAAAATTAGTGTTTTGGTTACTGTAATAAATATTTTTCATGATCAGGACATGTTTTGTTATGAATATCAAAAAAAATGGCCTGAAATGCATTATATGAAGGTAGTGTGTATTGTACCTTTAACGTAAGATCTTCAGGACAAAGTGCTCCGTAAACAAATCGTTTGTTTAAATAAGAAATAGTGAAAAGAAAATTGTGAAAAGTGGCACAGAAGAATACTATAGCTGTACGTACCTATATCTGTTCCTGAGATAATCATTTAATAGATTAGTAGCCTGTTTTGGACTATGACACTGTAGTTCAAAATATAAACAAACGTATTTGCCTTATCAACACCAGTTTTTTTGATGCCAGTACCAAATTATTAACACAAATAAAGCATACCACACAAGTCAAATTTTTAAAAGAGTACTAGCGAATATTGTTTTGTTTTTTGTGCATGATAAAATGGCAAATGACGAAATAAAAGAACTATTAAAACCACTATTGGCTTCAAACAACGAAGTTTAAGAGGAAATAAAGCAAAATAGGACAACGCTTTCCACCGAAATACGGGAGTTAAAAGAAAGCCTGCAAAGTGAAATACAAGAGTTAAGAGGAGAAAACGAATTTCTTAAAGAAGGAGTTAGTAAGTTGAAGGAAAAAATAAAAAAAGTTGAAGGAGAAACAAAGAAATACAAATTAATGATACACGGACTAGAAGAGAGAGAGACAGACGACTTACTCTGAGTTGTCTGGATTTGTTTAAGCATAAACTGGGATTAAGTTGTCATTATAGTGACTTCCGGAACGAATACAGAGTAGGTAAACCCATCAGCGGTAAAATACGTTCAGTTTCCATTGAAACTAATAGCTATTTACTACGTAAAGAAATTTTAGACAACGCTAAAAAGTTAAAAGGTACTGGTTTCTTCATCTCCCCAGAGTACGCAAAAGAAGAGTACGAGGAAAGGAAAATTTTATACAAACATTTGAAGGAGGCATGCGAAAACAAACAGGACGCGCAAATTAAAAACAAAAAGTTAGTTGTAGAAGGAAAAGAATATAGTGTGGAAGAATTAAGAAAGCGAAAAACAACTAGCTGTCAACCTACAAAAGTTAACAGGAAACTTGAGGAATCTAGCACGAACAATAAGCGTTAACAATCCCAATCTGAGATTCAGGAGCAAGGAAATCCAACTAAAAGGGTTACTCGAAACCGGGCAAAGGAAACAGAACTTTAAATTAAAAATAAAACAAACAGACGAGCAAAAAATTCTCTTTCTTGGTTTCATAGTAATGGCATGCTGATTTGTTTGTTAAATTTTCTCCTATTAAACCTGCGTAAATTTTACATAGATTTGGAATATTTGTTGGTGTTTTGTAATACTAGTGTCCATTGTCATTTATACTTTACATAGTTTAAGTTTTATTTTAAAATTTTACCTCCTAAGATTAGTTAAGTATTATTTATTTTGCCAGTTGTCCTTTTTTACTTTTACTTTTATTTTATTTTTTGGCAGAAAAGTTTTTAGACCCTTTATATTTTTAGATTTATATTTATTATACTAGTTAATTATTAAACTTGTCAGGTTTTTATATTTTTAGTTTTTATATTTTTTATATTTATTATTTGTAGAAAGGTAGTATTAGAAATTTAATGTTTAAAGGATTTTTGGTGGAATGGATCCTTTCATAAAAAACTTTCAGGAAAAACTATTTTGCCAAGGGTTTCTAGAACGTTGGATTACTTATATATATAATACATTTATTCAAATAATCTGAAATTACAATTTCACCATGGTATACTACACATAGCTTTAGATTTCAGAAGGTGACATGTGAGTATCCCTCGCTCGCTCTAAATAGCGACACTAATGACGCCTCAACGCCACGCCTAACAGAAATTTGGCAGATTTAATGCCAGCCATGTTTAATAGTACACTTTCAGTGGCACTCAAATACCTGATCTTTATTGCTTGGGCTGAGCCCTTCAATAGTGTTGCATGATGGATTGCAAATAACATGAAATAATAGCTGGCTTGTTTTGAGGAGAGGGAAAGGAAAGATGACGGAAATCGCAACATGGGGAAAAACACTGTGAAAAACCCCATTCCACGTTTCTTTGGTTATGGGGGACGGCACAACATACAACACACAAGACATCACACCAAAAAAGGTCAGAGATTACTTTCGTAATCTCAATGAGACGGGAATTGTAACCGAACATCATAATGCTTGGCTACGTGTAGCCGTAATTCGCCTGCACGGAGCAGGGGAACAGGAGGCAGCTCGATGGCAGTGTGTATACGATGTATACTACTAACATTTAGCTACGGCTGACGATATTTATACGAGATCCATGTCCCTTAGCATGCCTTGCCCACCTCGCTAAAACGGCGAGATGAACAGAGCCTGTTCTTGGGGTCTAGTCAGTGGGTCAGGATGGGTTGACTTCTGTGCTCCTGGTAGATCTCGATTTCTCGAGAGTGCCAGGGGCACAAAAGGGGGAGTTTGATGGGACTTTTAGGATCAGGGATGGGAATAGGTTCATCGTCTAAGGCGGCCTGGGTTGCAGGTAGTACACCGTCGTCTTCCTGTGTACCGGGCCATGTCTGGGCACGTCCCGCGGGTCATATCTTAGGGTCGCCAGGTTAGCGGTCCTCGTTGAGCCGCGCACTCCCAGATCATAGAACTTACATGCCTGTTTGTCAATATGTTCGTTGACATACTCTACGCCTGACCAGGCATGCAAATCGCTGATCCGGGTGCTAGGCCCCGCCGAGAAGGCCGCCCTTAAATACTTATTTTGAATGATCTGAATCCTTTTTCTATGACACTCCGCGACCGAGCACCAGACAGGTGCCCCGTACAGCAGGAATGGCCTTATGATGGACCTATATAAAGTGATTTTATTGCCAGGACTTAAATAGGAACCACTTCGGACAAGAGGCCTTAACTTTTCGAAAATACAGTGATGTTTTTCATGTATATATGCCACATGGCGGCAAAAGTTAAGGCTACTGTCCAGATAGATTCCTAGATATTTGGCGTGGGATTTAGGAGGGATAAGGGTGTCTTGCACCCTAATTGGCCGTGCTGTAATGTTGGTTCGCTTTTTCGTGAAAATGACTAACTCGGTTTTAGTCGGGTTTAGCCGAATTTTCCAATTTTCGTAAAATGTTAGCACGCGTTCCATGTGTGCGGCTAGATTATCTACTGCCTCCTGTGCGGTGAAGGCATGGGAATAGAGGGCGGTATCGTCGGCGTAAAACGCCAAGGAAGTATCGGGATGAGACGGTAGGTCTGCTATATAATAGCTGAAAAGTTGCGGTGATAGTACCGTTCCCTGAGGCACCCCCGCTTGTATCGGTCTCGAAGTCGATACCGAATTGTGGACGCGTACCGAGAAGGTTCGTCCGGCCAAGTATGACGCGATCAGTGCTGCTGTATGTAGCGGGAAGCTCAGCTCCTTAAAGAGCTTATAAAGCAGCCCATCGTGCCACACTCGGTCGAACGCTCTCTCAATGTCCAAGAGCAGTAGAGACGTGCTATGCCTCATGTTGAATCCGTCAAGGATGTCTTGTACGATTCTCGCAGCGAGCATATTTGTGTTATGCCCGCCACGGAATCCAAACTGCTCCGCAGGCAGTACATGACGGTTCGAGGCTGCCTCATTGATCCTGGGCAACAAGAGCTTCTCGATAAGTTTGCTCAAAGTATTGAGCAAGGATATCGGTCGATAGGATGCGGTGCTTTTGGGATCTTTCCCAGGCTTAGGGAACAGTACTACGTGTGCAACCTTCCAGGAACTAGGGAAGTGTTGCAAACGAAGTACGGCGTTCACTATGTGCATATAATGTACAATGGTCTTGGAGGGAAGGTTTTTGAGGACCAGGTACGGGATTTGATCAGGTCCCGGAGCCTTATCGTTTGGCAGACGGCGGAGAGCACCACGTATCTCTGACGGACTCACACGAAGCTTATCCATCACAGAGGGCGGTATTGGATATGATCTTCCAGTAAACTTGGAAGTTTGCTCCGCAATATGGGCGTGCAATGGCACGGTGTCCGGTATTTCACTGTGAATATCAGCGAGGAAATCCGCAAATGCTTCAGCTTTATCTGCATCGCCTACATAGTCCTGTTCATTGCTACGAATGGCAGGCATTTGCGCTTTAGCACTGCGGACCTGTCTCGCTAACCTCCACAGCGAACCATCCGCCGTACCGAGCCCATTCACGAAGCTCATCCAAACCGCGTCCCTGTGGCTACGGATCTTCTTCCTGATTTCGTCCGTCAGAGCGTTGGTCCTTTGTTTATCGATAGCGGCGCGATTTCTCTGCCATCTGCGCCTGATACAGTTCCGGAAATTAATCAAATTTAGGATTTCATCAGGAAGCGTCTCTAAAAAAGATTGCCTCCTGACTACCGGACATATAGCATCTCTGACGTGCTGGATATTTCGGGTTAGTGTGTCAACTTCGGCCTCCAAGTCTTGGATGGACTCGATCTGCTTAGGGATGACTGTCATCCCGTTTAACCTGTGCCGGAACTCCTTCCAATCAAGATTTCTGTATGAGATCTTTGTCCCGATGGCTTCCGGCCGCCTGACGCCAGTCAGGCACATCTTAATTGCAAGGTGATCCGAGCTCAGGTCGCTAACGACCTTAGGTGCCGAGATGTCAGGCATCCCACGGGCGATCACGACATCCAAGTATGAAGGCCTGTAATTTGCACGGTAAAATGTAGGATGACGTGTTCTAAGGTACTGGATATCAAGATTGTCTTCAAGCAATTGGCGCAGGATAACGCCCTTGTGGGTGGTAGCGCTATCGCCATACGAGATATGTTTTGCGTTAAAATCACCCACAAGGACAGATCTCGTGTTCGGCGGTAGTAGGGCCAAAAAGTCGGCCTGCGATATGCGAAGAGCGGGAGGCGCGTACCCGCCGCTGATACACCGGCCACCATCCAGCTCGATGCTAACATGCTCAATGAGCGTATTTATACGCATTCGTCTTTTATATCGCAGAGACCGGTGTATCAGGCAGACCACACCCCCTCCCGGTCCGAGCCTATCGCAGCGCTCGACACTATAGCCACGAAACTTCAGTTTGAAGCCTGGGTCGAGGTGCGTCTCAAGCAGGAAAACAATCTGATAATTGGAATTGTACAGGAAATGTTTAAATTCACCAAGTTTATTACGAATGCTGTTGCAATTCCAGGACAATACATTACAAACATACATTTATAACAAGCCATCTATATGTTATACTTGTGTACTTCGGTGGTAAAGAAGCGAATAGTTCCCTGCACTATTTCAACTTTATCTCCGTTGCACGATTTTAGCATAGAGCAGAACTCGTCAAGTGCAAAGAACAACTCGCTTACATTTACCAGCGAATTTATTTCAGCTACAACTTTTGATAGGTTATTGAATTGATCAGGTAATTGTGCACCACTTACTGTGTTAACGTTAGCGTTAATTCTTTCTGTGCTCCTGTTAGGCGCAATTAATGCGTTGGGGAAGTCTTCCTCGTAGTTCTCCCTCGGGGGTGGCGGTCTTCTTTCGGCTGTTGTTCTGGTCTTCTATTTGTATCTCGGCCTACGTCTCGACGCCCTTGCCCCTGCCAGGCCGGCGTGACGGGCAAGGGAGCAGGAACGAATTTCTTCGCTGGCGCCTTAGTTGTCGTCGCCAATTGCTCTATTTTGAATAGGTAAACCGGGCATTCTTGGCTTATTGAGCGGTGTGGCCCTCCACAATTGGCACACTTAATTACGTCACTAGTGCATGACGTAATTTCATGATTCCCACTACATTTTGAGCACTTGTAATTTTTGGTGCAATACGTCATGGAATGCCCGTGCCCTTGACAGCGTCGACATTGCATAATTGGTTTGACATTTCGCCTGTTCTCCCAGGAGATCTTGACGTTCATAAGCGTCCTAATTTCGGATTGTAGCCTTTTTAGGGTTACCGTGGCTTCCAGGACGACCAGGTACAGTGGTACCCTGGTCTTTTTCATAAGAAAGATGTTTCTCACGTTTAGGTTGTACTCATCGTTTAATTGCCTTTTTATATCTGCAAGGCTAACATCGGTGTCCAGTCCCCTCAGGACGTAGGCATGGGTTTTCTGGTTCCTATCTGCGAAGGAATGGTACTGGATTTTCTCGTTGTCACAATTTCTTTTGAAAGTTGCCCAATCTTTCTCAGTGTCAAAATAGATAATTGTGCTGTTCTTTGCATATTTAATGGTGTATTTTGCAATGTGTAGTTTTTGCATGTCCTCCTGCAATGTCCTGTGGGATTGGATTTTGCCCTGTAAAACCACGGGCGGTGGTGGGCTTACCTTTGTCTTTACGGGTGTCTGTGCTTTCTTTTTAAGGCGGGGGTTAGTTTTTCTCGTTGGCATTTTCGTGCTATCGCTTAGATATGAGGATGAGAGCACACTGCTGTTGTCGTCATCGCAGTCGGATAAGGGCTCATATCTATTTTTGAGAGGAATATTTACACCCTTCCCGAAGTCTAACTTCACCTCCCGCACATTCTTTTTAAATCCAATCGTTTTATACGGGATTTTAAAAACTTCCATTGGGTGTTCTTCTGCCCGGGCCGCAGAATCACCAGGAGGTATTTCGTCAGTGCTGATAGTAGAGGTGTGCACGGGTGGGTTTTTTGCCTTGTCTGATTTTTGTTGTCCGTTTTTGTCTATAGAGATGGGTGCTACATCTGTATCCATCTCGGATGTATCCTCGTCTGTCTTTTTTTTCTTATGGCTTGTTCGCCCGGTATCGATTTTAGCCTTTGCGGCCCTCTTCGCAGAGGGGCGCAAATTATGCTTAGCCCTTAAATGTTCTATGCCCTTATTTAGGGGCGAAATAAGCATTTTAGTAGATTTACCAGTCATGCTTTTCAGAGGTTCTGCTAAGTGGGAACATTCTTGGCATTTTTCAGCAGTAAGGGAAAGCTTCTTGTGGATACACCTTATCTTGGTTTCTACAGCTTCGTTAGGGGGTTCAGTTCTCATGTCCATCGACTTAAGTGACAGACAGTCGTCGTCCGGGTCGCCCATTATGAGGGCAGTTGCCGGGGTTACGTCCCCGGCGACTAGAAAAACGGTAGCTTTAGGCTGATACTGGTCTTTACTAATTTCCGCCTGGGAAAAAAGCAGACCTACTAGCAGAAAGACAAAGAAAATCACGGTAAAACGGATCGATAACGATAATCACTTGATAAGACACGAAAGTCGATTTAAAAATTCGCGCAGAGCTCGTTTTACGGAGAACTCCAAAATCCGTGCACACACTAGGACGGCTAGTATGCGACTTTGGATTACTTAAATAGTAGACTTAAGAACAACAGTTTTAAAATACTACATTTGAATATATGCGGAATAGATACATTTATGTTTTTTAGAACAAATTAAGGAGCAATTTGAAATTATTGTATTAACTGAAACGCATGTAGTAAACGATAAACAGATATTTAATTTCAAAGGCTACGTTTCTTTTTATAATGAGGGGTCGTATAACAAGTGTGATGGGATCATGGCCTTTGTCAAGGAAACGATACCTGTTGATTTTTCATCTAAGTTCATCGGAAACGTTAAATGTGTTGAATTAGTTATTGGCAAACAGTCAGATAATTTTCTTATTACCTGTATATATAGGTCACCAGCAATTCAACAAAACATATTTGTCGAAAACTTATCTGAATATTTGGAAACAAAAAAACACATAAAAAAACATATAATTACGGGTTATTTGAACCTGGATCTTCTGAAAGAAAATAAAAACAATATTGAAGACTACAAAAGTATCTTATCGGTGTATGGATTTACATCATACATCAATAAATACTGCACAAGACCCTTGACGAGGACCTGCCTTGACCACTTTTTCGTAAAAGGCGATAACGAAAAAAACTTTAAAAATGCAGAATATTTTATCTTAAACTACAAAATAACGGACCACTCTCCAATCGTTCTAACACTTGAAAACAAAATCATACAACATTTACAGGCAAATAATGTACGAACAAAAAAATACATAAATTACTCGAGTTTAAGATACGATCTTAAAAGGGAAACGTGGCAAAAAGTTTATCAAGCTCCAAATCTTGATGAAGTCGTTTCTAAATTTGTTAATATTTAATATCTCCAAAAACACAAAAGTTATAAGACACAACTACAAAAACAATGCAAAGAAAAAATGGATTACCAAAAAAATATTACAAGCAATAAACAAAAAAAAACGACATGTACAAAAAAATCTTGGAGAATCCAGAAAATGCACAGTTGAAAAATGAGTACAAAGTTTTTAAAAACCAAATAGTGAAAACAATAAAAAAATGCCAAACACGATTATGCACAGGGCTTAATTTCAAAAAATCAAAACAAGTCACAGGCATTGTGGAATTGTGTCAATAAAATGTGTAACAAGACTAACCAGGGAACTCATATTGATAAAATCGAACTTTCCAACTCCAGAATCATTACAAACAGATTTGATATTGCTAATAACTTTAATATATTTTTTTGTCAGATAGGGGAAAGTTTGTCAAGGGAAATAACTCCACCTGATAATTTTAGGGAAAATGTTGATAGGTGTAATAAATTTCTATTTCACTTGAGGAAAACCTCAGAACAAGAAATCAAAAAAATGATAAGTTCTCTTAAGTTAAAAAAATCTCCTGGACCAGATGGAGTTCGCTCGGAAACACTTAAAGAAATTGTAAATGAGGTATCGCCTATTTTAGCTTATTTAATTAATTTAAGTTTTAGAATAGGTGACTTTCCGGAACCTTTAGAGCTAGAAGAAGTTAAACCCTTATTTAAAAATGGATTAAAAACAGAAATGGGTAATTACAGACCAATTTCTTTAATTTTTAATATAGCGAAAATTTTTGGAAAATGGAAAATCTACCGAAGACGCAATATTCGACTTAACAACGAATATTTATAAAAGTTTAGATCAAAAACAACCATCTCTGTGTGTCTTTGTGGACTTGACAAAGGCTTTCGACACAGTTTGTCATCAAAAACTAGTTTGTAAACTTGACCAAATTGGCATCAGGGGAAGTGTTCTAAATTTGTTTAAAAGTTATCTAAACGGCAGACGCCAATACGTTAAAGTTGGTGGCGTGAGTAGTGAGCTTGAAGTTGTAACGCCAAGTCCTAGGTGAGCGATTTACAGTCGACGCGAACGCGAAGCGCTGGCGATGCCGTACGAAAAGTTAATATAGCCGCACGGCATCGCCACTGATTCGCGTTCGAGTTCGCTGCAAATCGCCCACGTTAGGACCGGGCGTTACTTGTGGCGTACCGCAGGGGACGGTTTTGGGCCCACTGCTTTTTACTATTTACATAGACAATCTTTTGAGGCAAAATGGACAGGGCAAAATAGTGAGTTTTGCAGACGATAAAGCCTTTTTCTATTCAGGAAAAAATTGGAATGAGGTAAAAAATAAGGCTGAAAACGACTTGGGGTTTATACTTAAGTGGTTTCAAGGCAATAATCTGACCTTGAACCAGTCGAAAACGAGGTTTTTAACATTTTCTTCGTACGCAAACAATCTTCCCAATTTTCGTTTCCTGAATATAGGAGAAAATGTAATTATCTCAAGAATTGACTCAATCAAATACTTGGGAATCATGATTGATGAACACGTGAGGTGGGATAGACAAATTAAAAATATAATTTCAAAGACGCGATATTTAATAACACGTTTTTCGCAATTTAAGTGTTACTTAAAAGCAAGTCAAATGAAGACCTTGTATTACGCACTGGTTCAATCTCAGCTTAACTATAGGATTGTTGGTTGGGGTGGAGTAAAGGATTGCTATTTGAAGAACCTAGAAGTAATCCAAAAATGGATTTTAAAACTTATTTTAAACAAAAACAAAACTTGTCCTAGTGATATTTTGTTTAAAGAAGCAGGTGAGCTTGATTTGAGGCAGCTTTATTTTTTGAAGGTAATGATGCTGGTAAACAAAGACAAAATACAATTACAAACGGTTACCTACACACGAGAAGAACAGTAGATACAAAAAAGATTGCATGGTACTTCCGGTTAGTAAAAAAGATATTGGCCACAGGTCGAGCGACTACTTAGTGCCAAAATTTTATAATCTTTTGCCAAAAGAATTAAAAGAAATTGTTTGCCAAAGGTCATTTAAAGGTAAAGTAAAAGAATGGCTGTTGCAGGCGGACAGGGCTTTTATACGCAGCGTGTATGCATAGTGTCAATTGTTTAGATATGTAAAAAAAAGAAAAAGAAAGGAAGGAAGAAAAGGAAAAATTCTTTAAACTTAAAAATATTGTGATGTGATTAGTATAGTATAAAAAAATTTGAGTAGGTTTCCTGATTGTGACTTTTTCAAGATTGTGACCTTCCATTCCAAAAATTTGTCTCTTATACCCAAATGTGAAAATTAACCTGATTTGTGGCAATTTTTACCCAGACAGTGACCTTTAGCAATAGCAAGTAATATTCATATTACTTCTTTGCTTAAATGTTTATTTCTTACTTTTGCAGGTACCTATAATGATTTTAATTATTGTATCTTTTGGAAATAAACTATTTTTATTTATTTTATTTTATTTTATTTTACTGGCCTCTAAGGGAATAGACATTTGTTATGACCACGAGCCAGCGGCAGTTAAACTTAAAGTGCGGCGGAAACTTACGATTCGAACGATGTAAATTGACAGTAATTTTAGTGATAATAAAAAAAATAAAAATAGAACAATAAACTAAATATAATACCAAATTTTATAACATTTTATGTGTCTTCCGTATCGAAGTCGTCATCGACATTTCTATCTGGCACCAATTTGTTGTAAAATTCGTTGACATCATCTGGTATGAGAGGAAAGAGAGCCTTTAGGTCATTAATTTTTGCCTCGGAGATGGGTTTTCCCTGTGACCAGATTGGAAAAAGATTTGCTGCCAGCCCTACCTCTTTTAGATATATCTATTATATCTAAATATATCTATTATATTTGGCTCTGAGTTCCTATCATAAAGTTCTCTTGTATATAATAAATTTGGTTGATCTTTTTGTAAACAGATCTCCTTCATTTTGAGCCAATTAATTTTGTTTCCTAAAAATTGTAGGTAGGTATTATATTTCCCTATAAATGAAAATAAAAATATTTTTACCTGATATATTGTAACAATTCGATTTTGCCAATGTCAAATATTTTTGAAATTTGATTTATATGCCGCATTTAGGAAAAAATATTCTGTATTTTGCATGCATCGGTTTATTAATTTTAAATTTATTAATTTGATCTGCTAACAATTCGTTTGAAAATGCTACTTTTCTAATATGAATTAACTATATTTTAAGTATAGATTAGCTTTTATAATCCGTTGTGACTATTTATTTTAGTTGATAAACGATGTACATTATTATTAAGATAGCTTGGCTTGATTCGTATCTTATTATCATGGAACGGCCAGCGAGTCGATTTATATATTTCAGAATTTTGTTAGTGAAGCTTGCAAAAAACGCTGTATTTGACTCGTTGATCCGTATTTTAGTAGTAGTTTTTGTGACCTCCGTCAGGGAGTAATAGGAATGTACTACTTCTCGTAAGGTCATCTGTCGATTTAAATTTTTAAAAGTTTATCGTTTTGTTAGGGAATATTCTCCTGGTATTTCTTGAATCACTTGATTTCAATGAATTAATTGTGGCACCCGCCATCATGTTACCATTATAACAAGCGAGAGCTCGGTCGCTTAATATCTTAGGATTATTCCTTGTATCGAATCACTCGGCATGTTTCCCCATCACTACTTGTGACGTAGCATTTAATCTGGAAGGCAAATTGACGAAAGCGATGGAGAGTCCTTTTTCTGGTTTGCTCGTAAGTCGAACGTTCGCTAAGTGCAGTTATAAACTCCACATGTAGTATTGTGATATAATACAACCCTTTTGCCAGGGGATTTAGTGTGTTGTTTCTGTTGGTGTTTTAACACGACCGATTTTTCGGGCTCTACATGCTGTACTAACGGCTTCCACGTTCGTCATATAAGACCGAGACCATCGAATCTCTCATAGTTGACCCTCACGTCCAAGATTGAGGTAAATATCGCTACCGTTTTGCCTAAATTAATGATTTGATTGCTTATCTGTGTTACCTTTTTTTTTGTGCATATAACGCCATTTGCTTTTCCCATAAGTTATCTTATCTACTCCATTTTATCTAACTGAATTTTTATTTTAATGTAACTTTAGTTTGGATCATATGGGAATGTTTATAATCACTGTAACTTTAATTTGGATCCTATGGTGGGGTTTATATATTCTTTCATTGTATATTCAAGTTGTACGAACCGTAGTTATTTCTTTTATTTGCTGATGGGCATTGCAAGTCCATGTATTTTTTGTCTGGGAAAATCTGTTTTATAAAGAAGATGTATTTATGCAAGAGGGGTGGGTCTATGATTTTCATTAAAGTAAGGGGGCTTCGTTTAATGCGTACTGGATTATTTCAGGGATTTTCTGGAGGGCCAGAAGCTTCATTGAAAGGCCACAACTTCTTTCTGGAGGGCCAGAAGTTTTCTTCCCTGGAGGGCCAGCAGTCCATTCTTTCCGAAGGACTACAACGTTTTACGGAGGGCCAGAACCCTTATCGAAGGGCTACAACCTTTTGCTTCCCTCACTAGAGGCCATCGAGAGCCCATTCCTTGGTATCTATAAGTGCCGGCGCCTCCACCAGAGTTCGACGACTGGATTTGGGTATCGTACTGGAGCGTTATATTGTTTTCTTTCATTAAACTAAAATAAATCAAACATTGACCGCCGAGTTCTGAGGTAGCTCATTAATTTTAATTAATTTAATTTACCTTAATTCACTGGTTTGTCGGACCAGTTAATCGGATTGCTTTGCATTTTCGTGCATTCTAATAAAAGTCGAGTGCTGGCTAGATAATTTCCTTTTTTTTTCATTCATAAGTCTAGTGATATAACCGTTTCGGATTTTATCGTGTTATAATGTGAATCAAGCGGCAGCTACGCCCTCAATAGTTTTATTCTAGGTCGATTCTTTTATTAACTTGACGAGTCGTATGATTTAATTACTGTAGCCGTTAGTTGCTGCCTATTATTATTGCTACATCTAAAATCAGTGCAGCTATTAGCGCACGCATACCTAGTGGTAATAAGCTTACCCAACATCAAGTGATCACTTCGATAGGTAGTATTTAGTGCATTTAGTGGTAAGGCATACAGAACCAAGTATTTCTAACCGAATTAGTCTCTGTACAATCTTCATATTGTACTCTGTTTATTTTAACAATCATTTTAACAGCCATTTAACATTCTTTTGTCTTAAATTAACCATATTTCCATTAACTTTTTTCTCCCTCCAGATAGACTGTGGATGTGTTTTCAAAAAAAAGAACTTAGTAGCAAATATAGTGTTCATCAAATTTTAGTTTAATTTAATAAGCAGGCCTATGTTTTCTAGTTTGCAGGATAGTTTGAAATTAAGCATCTGTTGATATTTTTTTTGGTTTGAGCCTAGTCACCCTGCACAACACACGCAGAGCTTTTTCCGTTTAGTTGGCGAGAATGGGTGGTGCTCAACCGACCCCACGACAAAAGTCGGGCTTGCAATACATCTCTCCGGGGCTGGGTTCCTTTCTAATTAAAAAATATATATATATATTAAAAAAAATCTTTACTTTCCTTCTTAACTCCAATCAGAAAAACATGTTGCAATGTCTACCTTTCGGTTAGTAATATTTTTCTCCAAGTTCTTGGTACTCATAAAATCTGATGCCTCCAATCGATACACGCGTAGCTTATTTCTTTTTCTACAGGGTTCCATAATATTAATATATTCTTCAGGGGTATATGCATTGCTGATTCTTTAACGCTTTCTCTATATCCGAAAAATCTGCATCATTTGGGAAAAATGAATGCCCAGATACTAGACAGTCGAGGCTCATCTTGCTTAATGAATTATGATTCTGTAGAATTGTGTGAAGCATAACAACATGCAAAAAATATATTTCTCGTAGAAATATGTTAAAAAAAATAATATAAAGTTAATACTATTTTAATATTTCTCTTTTGACCTCCTCAAGAGTCAGACCACAGTCTTAACTCTTTAACTCCAGATCCTATGTTAGCAAATATGTATTTCCTTGAGCAAGATCCAACTTCCTGCGCGCCTCTTCCAACTTCATCTTGACCCCATATCATACAGTTCCATTTTTTTCTTTCCCTGAGTGGATGCCCAGATTGTAAACCCATAGTTGCTTCTTATAAAAAACAATGTTGGTGGGTAGATTTCTCTAAATCAAATGTCAAGGCCTCGATATAATCATTTTCTTCGGCATCACGCATGTCATTTTTCATTTGGGTCCTGGCTTTACTAGCTAAATCTTGGTGATTTTCCAGTTCTTTCTTTAAATCGTTTCTCTTTTCTTCGGTCGTCTCATTTTGTAATTTCGCGTTACTTGTATCACAAAAATTGCACGTGTCTTTTTTAGTCGTTTAAAATGAAGATTAAAATTGCCGTAGAAAATCTGTTTATACTTTGAAAATGATACGTTAGTATTAGGAAAACTGGCTTGATATAATTCATATAGTTTCATCAAATTGAGTTGCGATGACAAGTATTGCCTGTTTCCTGTCATTGATTCTCTACAGTAGTGAGACTTGTATTTTGGAAAACCTCTGATGTGTTTTATAACGGACTCCATAATAGCAGGATCAAGCTTTTTTCTGTTTGAATATTTTCCTCTATTATCAATAAAAGAATTTTAGCGCATTTTCTCCAAAGCTATATTAATTCGCTTACTTTTCAAGCCATACGTCATCAAAAACATGTTACGGAACACTATTTGTTTTTTTATTGTGTAGCTTCTACTAAAATTCCTTTTAGACTCTGGCTCTATTATTTTATATCTCCTTTTCATTTTTTTTTCTTGAACACAAGCCGTGATATATGCATTCTGAGCTGTGTAATCAGCGATTTCCCAAAATTTCTGGAACTCTCTCTCACGTTCTTCATCTGCAATTTTCTCATGGCATTTATTTGAATAACCATTGCATTCATAATCTATAAATTTTTTAGCTAATACGTTCCGTTCTTTCCAATTAATATGGTCTTTGTTAGATTTTTTAAAGATTTTTCAAGTATAATGATCTTGTGATGCGAATTTACGCTTTCTTCCTCTGCTAGGCCTGCTATTTTCTGCATTTTCTTTATTTTCATTTGCTGAATTTGTAGCTTGCCTGTCATTACTTTCTC
>MU189257.1:0-18599 GCA_016904865.1 Pissodes strobi | reverse complement strand
ACATTCTTATCGCATGTCTCTGCGCCATTCTAGTCTTTGATTTCATTGATTTCGGAAGTTTTTTAAATATTTCATGTTTCTATTCTGTTCCATAACTACTCTAACTTTTGCTTTTTTATCTTTCGTTTGTCTTCCTTTAACTTTTTTGGTGGTTTTATTAATATCATATATTTTATAGATCTGCGTTCATAGGTGCCTTTGTTTTTTTTTGAAATATAAATTTCTTGTTATTTTGTCTGTGATTTCCTTTGTTGTTTAAAATAATATTTTTGGCAGTGTTTTATTTAGTTTGAGTCGAGTTTTATATTGCTCACTGAGCCTGGTTAGGTCTCCGTAGAAAATTTCAATAAACTCATCATCATAAGTCGTTGTAGGTGCATAGACTTGGACAATTCTTAGCGATACTCTTTTCATTTCTAACGCCAGATAGGCAACACGATCTGATATTCCACTGGATATTTAGACATCTCTCTTAATTTTTTAATGATGATAAATTCCATTCTGAGTTGTTCTTATCTTCCTTTACAATCTAGTTGGTTGCCAATCTGTAGCTGTATTCGATTATTTTTCTTTTTTCTAGTCTTCGACAATCATACTATATCCAATTTTGTTTTTACGCGCTCTTTTTTAGTTGGTGAAATTTCTCCTCGCCCTTCATGAATGGAATAATTATAGCCTCGTCCTACCCGCTGATTCTTCGTAGCCTCTGCCTTCTTATTGGGCTATAGTGTTATTTTCATGAAAAAGTAAAAAATTGGTCATAAAACACCATGCGTGCCCAGCAAATGTGTCTCAGGTGCTTTTGCAGCCGTCCACTCTGAATCAAATGCAGCTTGTTACTTTTAGTTACACTCGCGTATTTAATTTCCCGTTATCATCCGCATATGGAACCCACTTTTTGAGAAAAGTTTTATTGCTTAAATAATAATAAATAATTGATATGAATAATTTTTCTAAATGAACACACTAACCCAAACTAGTAACCATTTTTCAGCGACTGAAAATGCTATTCCAGATACTTGTTACCCAGTAGTTCTTCCTGGTGTTCTATCAATATGACATCCAAGCATGTTTCAGTTGTATTCTTAAGTAAGCTGCGGCCACTATTGGTCGAAACAATTGGGCGGGACTTGAGCCTTTGTTTACTATTTTAGAATGTCTAATATTTCACTTCACGCATGGCCCTCCGCTCGCTTAGCTCGCTACGGGGGCGATACCAACAGACACTAGCCAAAACTAACCCAGGGTATGCCCAAAATGAAGAAAAAAACATTTTACAAACATAACCTCAAAACAAAATTAAAACACGCCTTACCACTGCCGGGAATTGAACCCGGGATGTCATATCAGAAACATAGCATCTAACCACTGAACCATTAGGCATGCTGAAAACAATCCACTTATTAGACATTCTAAAATAGTAAACAAGCGCTCTATCCGCCCAATTGTTTCGACCAATAGTAAGCGAAATGCATCTTGGGAGCTAGCCGCTAATGTAGCCACGATTATTTTTAACAATCAAATATTTTTAGAGTGTAGCAATTGGAGATGCTTTATATGATAGTCAATGGTACTTACTAAACGAGAAAACAAAGCAGATGATACAAATAGTGATTGCTCGAGCGCAAAAGCCATTAAAAATGACGATTGGTCCTTTTGGTCCAATGACAATTAATTCGGCAGTTATGGTATGTTAACTTACATTGTGCTTTGCTTGTAGATAATCATATCCTTCATTATATCCATATATCTTAGGAGAATATGTGTGGGGTTGGTATATCCCTTATTGGGTGCTTTCAGGTGGTGGATCGAGAAAAGGTAGTACCGGGGGCATCAAATACTCGGGGCGAATCAAAATCTTGCTTGAAAATGGATAACAGGAAGATTCCTGGACTGGATCAACTGTATATACTGGAGGGCAGGACTGCAGCAGTCTCCCTGGTCTCCGCACTGCATTGAGAAAAGCAAAAGGAATTTCATTCCAGTAACTATCCGTAACAGAATCAGCAAGGTGATAAGAAATGAAAAAATAGGATCACTGATCATGGGTATTGGAACCCAAGATCCGGCAAGGTCTTTCAGGTCGTCATCCAGCAAAATCCTTGTCAAACAAACGATGAAGGTAAATTAAAACTGTCCAACGAAAGATATCGCATATGCAACATATTGAGGACCAAACTGACACATAACGTTCTTCAAGAGATGAAGAAAATGATTGCCAACCTTTTGGGAATAAACGAAACAAAATGGACCATATTTTTCGACAAATATCGGCACAATAATATGTTAATCTGGAAAAAATTCGCAACCAACATAGACATGGTGTGGCAATCATTGTCGATAAAGAAACCAGTAGAAGGTGTTGAACCAATCTCAGAAAGAATAACGATCTTCCGATTAAATACATCTAACACCAAACTGAATCTGATGCAAGAAAATGAAATTTTATGAGGATATCAAAAACTCATAATAGGAATGAAAAATTTACAATTGTTTACAGGATCCTTGCACACGTGGATAACTACAGATATATTGGCATATTAATCAATCCCGCAAACGACTGCTCCAAAGAAATAAAAGTACGAATAGAAAAAAACAAGAAATAACTTCATCAATAAGGTCTAAGGTACTTTTCGGAGAAAAGTACCTTACCTATACAAGAAAGTTAAAATTGGACTTAATAGTTAGACTGGCAAAGTGCTATGTTTTCTCGATTCTGCTGTACGAAGTGGAAGCTTGGTTCCTGAATGCAACAACCATTAGGAAACAGACAATAAATCGTACTGAAATCATCGAGGGTCTTCCTCATAAAATGGCTGAAAATGCGAGCAAATTCAAACACTTGCAAAAATCAATTTTCCAGTGTAATAACCTGGACGAACATATATCAGATTGCGGCTCTTTTTTCGAAATTTAAACATTCCTAATATCAACAATCCATTAAAAGATTATAACATAAAACGTATATTTTAGACATGGCTTCGATGTTTACTCAATTATAGCTCCAGAAAATGTGTGATACTGCTGCTATATTTTTTTCCTTATTTATTTGCCATTAGCACTCGATGGACGTCAGTTTATAGACCGCATTGCTTTACGCATATTAGATAACAAAGGCGATCTTATCGATTTCCACAAAGAGAACATCATTATTAATCTGGAGTTAAAAACAAATTATAGCGATAGGTTTCTGTTACAAACGTCAACCATATAAGTTTTCTTCTTATATAAGGGAATCGGGAGTTAAAAAAGAAACAGTCTCCTACAACACAGCTCATCCGTAGTTCAGACTCTACATCGTCTCTCCGAATAATATTGCAAACGTTTACAATTCATCGATTTGGACACACGAAGACGATAAAAATTATGACAACTAGCGAAAAAATGGTGGTTTCCTCAAAACCAATACTCGATAATTCCACCATAAGCATACAGGATAGGTCTCGACCCTATGAATCTCTTAAATTCCGAACCTCCGGTAAAATTCGTATTCATGTACAGTTGCAAGATATAACTTGGACATATCTGACAGTTATATCGATATCGACGAAAAGTTAAAAACTAATGAGGCAGCCAAAATATGTTATCTGTCCAAACAATTCGCTAGCATTTATTTTCCATGAAATTCGATGAGATAGGAGGTAAAAAATTTCACTTATCAAAAAAACTTTAATTACTACAAATCTAAAGACCATGGTTTCGTATTCGTATTTAGTACACCTGAGTGGACCCAAATGGGGCCCTCCACTGCGACCTTTGGTCTATTGTGGCTCATATCTGCGGGTTCCACCAGGCCAGAGGCTCGATCCTTTACATGAAATCGATTAGCTTTTTGGGGTGGATAGTTTTCAGATCTATAAGTGTCATTTGAGAATTTCCAAACACTGTTTGCTTGGTTCTTTTCATTGCTGGACAGTGGCATTAAACATGCTCCACTGCTTCTTCGTCGTCCAAGCACAAGCAGCATTCCATTTCTTCGGAAAGCCCCCTTGTTCATGTGGCTTCTTAGTCGACAATGGCCGGTACCCATGCTAACAGCCTGTACCTGCTGTGGGCCAAGTTGAAGTAGTTGTCTAGTTCCCACTTCTGATGGCAGATTCACTGCCATCTTTGAATGTGTTAGGCCCGGTAACTATCTCCATTTGTCTACAAATTGCTGTTGTGTCCACCTAGAGAGGGCTTCTTTAGCTGTGTTGTAAAATATTTCCAGTACTGCTTCTAGTCCTATGAAGGCCGTTGCGGCCGCCTGCTTTGCAAGAGCATCATTTTTTTCGTTGCCTTCATACCCTATATGTCCAACTATCCAGATCAGTGTAAGTTTAATAATTTCTCTACCTGGTTTGGTGAGTAATTTCTGGCAGTTCCATACTACCTTGGATAAGCTTTCAAAGTCACTTGAGTATCCGAGAATATTTTGAATGACTTGTCTTTCCAGTTTCTATCGATGAGCCACTCATATCTATCATATCAATGGTTTGAACTTCGGCTTGAAAAATAGTTGCATGTGTGCCTAGTAAACACTTAAGTGGCTTACCATTTTGGATATTGGATCCGTCAGTCAAGCAACTATTGTCTGTTTGTCTCAGATGTCCCCAGTCTCTCGCCAATTCAATGGTTTCCTTTGGAGTGGCACAGGTCAAACAACTTCTAACATGTGGTTGAGGACCAAGCGAAGAAAACCGACAAGAAATTTTCTCTGATTGATTGCCTTTAAAATATCTAATGGGCTTTGCCGATGATTATGCAAAGGGTGTTTTTAACATCAAGCAGAAGTAGATTATAATAACTGCTCGCTCATTTACCAACTATACCGGTGAATGCGAAGGCGCGAAGCGAGCTTCCCACACTGCGAGAAACATCATGGGGGTATAAGAACTTATGAATATCGAAAAACCACATTGTCTCATCATCGGTTTTCAGAGTAATGATGAATGCTACCCAATTTACTATTGCCAATAAAAGTGAAATCCGAGTCTATAGTATTCCCATGCGAACGAGGGAATTTACAATTTTCAAAGAAGCTCTACGCCACAGCGTACTTCAATTATGAAAGCTTCCAAGGCAAGTACTACTGGCGAGAATTCAACGACTCAATGATGGATTTAGCCGAATACCTAAATAGTCTGGTATTTGTTATTAATTACTTCCATCAAGCAGAAGCTGTCAAAGTCATACACTATAGATATAAAAATCATGTTTCAAACATGAGATAATCACTTTTCTAAATATAGTAGAGCTTATCCTCTTATAACACACGAATCATCTTTTTTTAGTTATAATATTTTAGATGGTTCAGTATCGAACACATAATAAACCTTACCATTTTCACTGCACTGAACTTTTTTCCAATCCCGGAAATAAGTGCACAATCTCAACCCCCTCCATACCCGTAAACATTTTAAACATGTTATTCCCATACCTGATTTAGCATTGACATAATCAAAAAACAGCTGATGAAGGCATCGTCGCAGTTATTGAAACGAAGTGCGTGCTACAAATATTAATATATGTGGCTCATACACCACATAGTTGTGTGCACTATGACCCTATGGCATTAGCCTACTGTATAAGGCTACATATGAATGTATGGATCAAGCTATACCACAATCTAAAATAAAAGATAAAAATGGTACCTTTAGATTTCGACTGATGATTAAAAGAAAAAGCAGACTACATAAAATAATCATAAAAAACAAAGCTAATCTCATAGAGGCTGCGAATTATGATAAGCAAAAGACTGGAATTGAGCACTCTTGCTATATTGCTAGTGTGCAAAACGATATGTATACTGATCCAAGTTCTTTTTGGCGCTCTTAGGAGCAAGTCAAGTAAAAGGGGAATACTAGCAACTATGAAGTGTAACAATTCTAATCGCGCAGGTTCGAGTGACATTGCTGATGCCTTCGCTCAGTACTTTGAATCTGTGTTAGAGGGAAGAGATAACTGCAACCGTTACGTATAATCAGTTGAGGGTGGCACTTTCAACTTTGTACTAATAAAAGAGAGTGATGTGTTGTAATGTATAAAACGTTTAAAGTCCAAAGAATCTACGGGAAGCGATGGTATTTCTGCTCCTGCTTACATTTAAAAAGGACTTGCCGAACACTTGTTAGAGCCATTAACACACATCTTTAATCTCTCACTTTCCAAGAACCATTTTCCTTCTGCCTTGAAGCAGGCAATTGTCACCAAAATTCAGAAAAATGAGGATGTTGGTTGAGTGGAAAACTACAGACCAATACATCTAATTAATGTATTTGCCAATATTTTCGAATACATTCTTTGCAATGATATATTCAGTGAGGTAGAGTCGAGGGTATCACTGGCTTCATGCCAGATAGGTCAGCAATTACAAATCTTGTTCAGATTTAGGAGTGCGCGGCGAGTGCCATTTGGGATTACGCTCAGCTTATGTGATCTATACAGACCCTGAAAAAAGCATTTGATAAGGTAGATCACTTAATTCTGCTTGGCAGGCTCGGTGAGTTGGACTTTCCAATAAAGCCTGTAGCCTTATGAACTGGTGCTTCTCATCCAGAGATCAAAAAGTAAAAATTGGAGAGTGTTTATCTAAACCTTATAGTGCTCCATCTGGTGCACCACAGGGGAGCAACTTGGGTCCACTGTTATTTGCCCTGTTTCTTTACCACATTCGGCCATTGAATCGGCCAGTCTGTTACTTGCAGATGACTACAAATTTTATCAAATTATATATTCTAGTTTCCAACTGGTTCGGATGTAAACCTTATTAACAAAAGTGAGGACCTACCAAAAAATTCAATGCTCATTATGGCTTTATGACAAGCAGGGCAGTTAAGTCGTTGGGCTTTGTCATCAGGAACAGTAAAAAATTTGATATACTCACTATTCTACATTTTTGTATAATACTACAGTAAGACCACACATATGCATATGCTGTACAAATTTAAAATCTCACTTCTGATTTTCATGTGGATCTGATTGAAAGAATCCAGGAATGCTTTTTGAGATCTGTATGTAAGAAGGAATAAGACCTATCCGCTTTTGATCGCTTATAAATCATTGGTGGAAGCTTAAAAATTTCAGACACTTATAAGTAGGAGGAATATTCAGATTGTGATATTTATATATTATTGTGCTTTGAATAACAGAGAGTCCAAAGATAATAACATTATTAAATGTGTTGACTTTAGGGTTCCTAAGGTTAACTTAGGAATTAATAATTTGATTTGTTTTATGTTCAACCAAGATCAGTCTCGCCTATAAATAAAATGATGGAAGTCTGCAATAAGATATTATATCTCATTGCACACTGCCATCATTTTATTTATAGTGAGACTGATCTTGGTTGATTTCTAGGTTAACCTTAGGAACTCTAAAGTCAACATATTTAATAATGTTATTATGTTTGGACTCTTTGCTATCAAAGCACAATAATATATAAATATCACAATCTGAATATTCCCCCTACTTATAAGTGTCTGAAAATTAAAAGTTTCAGCCAATGATTTATAAGAGATCATAAGCAGTGCCGATTTAACCATTAGGCGGACTAGGCGGCCGCCTAGGGCCCGGCAGCTTAGTGGGGCCCGGAATTCGTACCCATGAATAAAAAAACTTATACAAAATTATATTAATCGGTAAGCTTTGGCTTAGGGCCCACGCGATTTAAAAAATAATTTATAAAGTCAATTAAAAGTCGGCAAATTCTTTATAAAACAAAGACAGCCCTCAGGCGCGACTTCTCAGTAAGGTCGTTTGGTTCCGTGGAATGGACCCACCTAATTTTAATTTAATTTTCAGCTGATGCCCGGCCGTATTTTAAATTCACCTTATGGCTTTTTACGGCAATTAGAGAACCGAAACTAAGACGGAGCGCTTAGATACGCCCTTTCTAAGGAGTTAAAAAGAGACGCATAGGTGACGATATTGTCGACGGCCGGCCAATGATAGTGCTTTTGGCGCTTGCAGGTTTGCATGCGGCTTGACCTTTATGAAAACACACTCGAACCATTCGGAGGGATAAAATATTATATTGCAAGACATTTGGGTTACGGGTTAGACAAAGAAAAACTAATATTAGTTGGCTGATATTGACATACGCATTGCGTTTGCAAAAACTTATATGAAACTTAGTTGTTATTATCGATTATCGCAGGCCGACCGGCGCGGCGCGAGGTTTTTGATTGGTTTTTTATTTAAATTATAATTTCCTTTTGGTTTTCCTTGTTTTTGAATTTAGACATTGTTGCATTGTGTTGTTTGTGGCGTTTGGTTAGTGGTAAATGTAGTGCAAGTACTTAGAGTTATAAACAATTATTTACTAATGGCTTCTGTGAAAGAAATACCTCAGTATAAAATAAGCGGCACATCGACGTTTGAAAAGCGTTTAGGAATAAAAGAAAATGGACACCCGAAACATCTTCTAGACCTAAAACAAACCACAAAAGATAGAGGGAAAGAAATTAACAGGTGTTAAGCCAGCTATGTATAATATTTCTGACTGGATTTGTGGATGCAACGTAAAAAATGCATTTTTTTGTTTTGCCTGTATTTTGTTTTGAACTGATAATTCGTTATGGGCTAAAACTGGAGTTACTGATATAAAACATTTAAAAGAAAAAGTGTAACATTGCAGTAGGTTTGAACAAACATTATCTATAAATATATTTAGTTATTTTTTTCTAAAGAAAAAAAAAACGTAATAAATACATTTTGGGCGTGGCACCCGGAAATTTTTCGCCTTCGAAGCTATTCTGGCATGCGCCTCTGTCCACCTAGATTTGACCCACTTACCAATAATCTCACAAGCCGCGCCTGACAGCCCTCCGTGCGGCGGCGGTTTTTATGCTGCTGCGGTGTTTTACAAAGAAGTGGCTCGACAAAAGATGCCGACCGAAAATATTTTTTTTCGGCAACCGTCCGGAAAGTAGGTAGGTAGGCTTTTTCTTTGAGAAAGTAGCATTTTTCCGGCCTAGTCCGAGAAGTGTGTACTTCCCGGACTAGGCCGAGAAGAATCACATCATGGTTGTATGAAAATCTTGGTAGGTATGGTTTTGATAAATGCAATTGATCATTACCATAGCAACGAAATAACGACTGGCACCTATTTGACAAGAAATTAGTTGTCATTTTGATTTTTGAAAGTTTGCATGGTTTGATACTCGCGTCTAGAAATTATAATATACTCTGCCTCCTTGGCTTTCACAAGGTCAGAGTGCGCCTGCCAATATCTTACTGCTGCTCGCCGATTGGATTTGAGTACAAATACTACCTGCAAATAACTGTTTGTGTGAATCGGTGTTGGAAAAGGTGTAGTAAAATTGGATTGTCGCAATGCATTTTTAAATTTTCTTTTTCCTGATTTTGGGAATGCTTTGGGTCAGTTTGGGTTAGCACCTGGTTAGTTTCCTTTTCTTGAGCCCCCGTAGCGAGCGAAGGGCCATGCGAAAAGTGAAATATTAGTTTAATGATTAAAAATTGAGTTAAGAGCCGTATTATAGTGGATATACAGCAGCTTGTATGTGTTTCCGCGAATATATTCCATATCTATAACCTCAAATCACTATATCAACAGATAAAAAGTATAATTTTGAAATACACTTTTGAACTTTGAATCAAAAACTACTAAACACTCCATTCTAAAATAAACAAATCGAACGTAACCTAAAACATATTTATTTGCGGGCGCACTCTGACCTTGTGAAAGCCAAGGAGGCAAAGTATATTATAATTTCTAGACGCGAGTTGGTTTGATCGCATTCATCGTGATAAACTATGGAAAGCAGCAGCGATAGTGAGTTAGAAAATGTGTCTTACGAAATTTCGAATGAAGCAGCTGCTGCTACAGCACAATTATTGCCTGTTTCTGTTAGTACCTATCTTCTCTTCGAATTTCAATTGAATGTTCGAAATTGTGTTCTACAAAGAAAAATAGTAAAGAAATGTGTTTCATTGATCGTTATTCTACACGGTTGCCGAAAAAATAGTGTACGCAACAGGTCCGAAAATAGTTTTTTTGGACTCGCAGACTTCTAGAACGAGCCGTAAAAAAAACAGTATTTTCCGGACTTGTTACGTAAATTACTATTTTGATTGAGAATTGAGGATTCGGCAGTATTCAGGCTGCAGGTTTGATGTTTGATGTTTTCGACTTGGTCGCTGTTTATAGCTAATTTGAATTTGAATTTGGTAAATCTTTTAAAGTCAAAGTTTAAATTGACCTAACCAGATAATTTTTAGTTTTGGTATTTATATAGTTTTATAGGGTATTATTAGGTATTTCCAATGATATCACTGAAAAACTGGAAACTAGAGCTGAAGCTTCAGGTTTGTTTAAAAAAAAATTAATAAATATGCGACAGCTCTCTTAACAATAATGTGGTCAGAACTTTTAGAACGGTGTAATGCCACCAGTAAAACATTAGAGGATCCAACCCTAAATCTATCTGATGCTGCTAACTTACTTAAGTCACTAGTTACTTTTGTCAACGACTTTAGAAATAATTATTTTGCGTCCATAGAAAATGAAGCAGCAAATTTTTTTATTACTATTGTAAACATTCAAATATCCGAACGTACGCTACTGCAGGTAGAAAATGGCCCCTTTGCTAATAAAGCCTATTGTTTGCAGCGGGATTGCCATACAAAACAGGGTGGAATGGTTAAAATATAATACAGCAGGCTATAACAGCTGTGGCTAAATATTTAGAAATCACAAAAATTTATTTGACCACTCTGTTAGCGTTTTGCATTTATAAGTAGGTTTTATTACTCCGCACCATTTCGAAATAGAGTATAGATGCCTTCTCTGTCCTTTACATCGAAAGTGAAGCCTTAAATAATATTAATTATGATGAAATTATTAATAAATTTGCAAATGAAAGAGTGCGTAAAAGACATTTGTAGTTTTTAAGTTGAGTAATAATAATATTAATATATTTGCTTCTTGTTTTTTTTTATTTATTATAATAATGTTATTTTTGATGTTTGTATTTGTTGTTTGATCTAGTTAATTTAATTAACGATTACCTACATTTTGCAGTATTATGTCTTTTAGTGTCTCACTGTTGTTTCACATTACATTTTACTTTAACTATAAAAAAATATATAATTTTTTCAATTTCTTAACCAACATAATCCCATATCTATCCGAAATCATGCCCTACTTCTTTTTTTTCCTCTTTCCAATTATGGGCCAAAATCCTTACGGCCGCCTAGGGCCCGATAAAGCCCTAAACCGGCACTGATCATAAGCGGATAGGTCTTATTCCTTCTTACATACTGATCTCAAAAAGCGTTCCTGGACTCTTTCAATCAGATCCACATGAAAATCAGAAGTGGGATTTCAAATTTGTACAGCATTATGCAATGTGCGGTCTTACTGTAGTATTATATAAAAATGTAGAATAGTGGGTATATCAAATTTTTTACTATTCCTGATGACAAAGTCCAATGACTTAATTACTTAATTACCTTGCTTGTCATAAAGCCATAATCGGCATTCAATTTTATGGTAGTTTGGAAATAAAGTGCAAGGTCTTTAACTTTACTTTTGTTAAAAGATCAAGCTCTAGCCTGATCTTTTCAGTATTGCTTAAGCATAGCTCAGAAGACTGTTGGCTTGGCTTTTAAGTTTTAATATGTTTTAATATGTTTTTTCTCTTCCTTCTTTTTTCATATTATTTCTCATTTTGTATCAGCCCATTACTTGTAATTACCAGTTCAGGTATTTGTAATGTGTACCGTTAAAATAAAATAAAAAATGTTGCGGAGATCGTGCTGCACGAAATTCATGAACCACATGATGCAGTGTGATGGTGATATTTGGCCACCAAGATCGAAAGGTCACTATTATGAGGATCGATACCTACTTCTAAATAAAAAGCATAAGCAGTTTGTGTTAAGATTAATATCTTAATTTTAATCAGCAACTGTAATGATTTCCTAATTAAATTAGAGAGAAAGTAGAGTAGACCTGTTGAAAAATATATTGCCTATATAGTTATATAAAAATAATAAAATTGTTGGTATCTTTTTTAGGTTGTTAAAGCCGCATACTCGTACGTAAGCATTATGAGAGAGTAAACGCTTTGAAACACCAATCTTATTGCAACATTTTCTAATTATTGTGAAATCTTGCACTAATGAGACGTAATTATTGTTTAGTGGCAGATTAGTATTCCCATATGTTATCACAACACATAATATATATATGAAGATAAGCTGAAATAATGTTTTTTTTTTTAATAATTAAATATATAACAACGCCATCGTAAACTTTCAAATTCTCCCCTCTCTAACTAAAACAATATAATAGCCGATTGTTTGCTTTAAGATTCAGCTAATATTAGATTAAATTCAATTCTGAATAGACTCAATTTAATCTGATATTAGCTTAATCTCGAATTAAACATTTCGGTGTAATCGGGTATAAGAAAAACTAAGAAACACTCGGCGGTCATAATAGTTGGAATAGCAATTATTTCGCTGGAAAGGAAAAGTTAGTTTTCTAAGTTTTCTAGTAATTAAAGGGTTGTTGTTTAGATACAGCTTGAACATGTTCTTATTATTATTTGACACAAGGTGCTCGACTTGTAAGAGAAAGTACTTTTGTAACGAAATATATGTTATCAAATATCAGTCTATTCCGCTCCATTAATTCTACCTATTTATCAATGGTTTTCAATGCTCGGTATAATGATCGGCAGTGACATCTATCTGTCAATGGATATATTTTGCACAATTAACTTTAAGGAGAACAGGTACGCAGATTTGTATCTATGGTTTATGGATTCGTGTCGGTGCAGATCGCTTGATTGTGGGAATGCCATCTGTTAGGAAACGGGCTTATCTGGTTTAGTTAGTAGGTAATTGAAGAACGTAGAGTGTAGATTGCTACATTTAGCGTGTGTTGAATGTTTCCTTAGTTTAACGCCGGGTTTCCTACAACGGTTGTCACGTGTTTTAAATTGCCCAGTCCAAGCGTTGAAAATTAAAATAGGTAGAACGTACAAATTTTGAAGGGAAGGTCATCTCATCTTGTGTGCAGACGTTGGCACGGTAAGTGGTATTAGTTTCTGATCTCAAAATATTTTATTCATCCCGCATATTTTTCAATAATCTTTTTTTGTTTTAAATACATTAGTAATAATTGTTTCTAATTCACTGACTTATATTAGGCTAACGAGAGAATTTAGCATTTTTATATTGCATTAAGAATTTTCAGAAGATTCAATTCCGTCACGACTTTGCTTCGGCTAAGAACTTAACCCATTTGTGCTGAAAGTGGGTTGACTTAGCCTATTTGTGCTGGAAGTTGTTGGTTCCAATTGCTGGATACCGAAGTGGTTATGTAGTTTAGGTAGGATCAGTCTACATGCGTCGATAAAAATACACACAAGGTGAAAAAAATAACAAAGCTATTCACTAATCTTTATGAATTTACACTCGACTCGGTGATGGTAACAAGCATATCTTTTCGGTTGAGGTATACTTGCTTATTCTTTACGATTCTTGATCACTTTTATATAATAAAGATTTTTAAGAGTTATGTGGTATTTTATTTATGGATAGCTAGCTATATTTAGGTGATTATTTTAGTGGTTTCATTCAGAGATTTAGTTTAAGCTAAGGTCAGACAAAGCTACTTTTGTTGCGCTGCTATATGAAAAACTGCGCAACTTTGGTGAACCCTCATTTGACCACATCTGCAACCTGAAAACTAGCAGGCGCAGGTTATATACCCGCAGTATTTCTTTGCTGCGGCCAGCAGAAAAATAGCGAAGTGTGAACAGAGTTTTTAGGAGTTGCGGACGCTGCAAAAAATATTTGTTCAGCTGAAACTTTTGACATGACTGCCGGGCTGTATTCTGCATTTATTTATTTAGTTTCAAACTTGCCCGTAGCGAAGAAAGTACCTTAAAGTTATAGCTAATCGCTCGGCTGGGGTATTACTTTCCTCATCAGTGTATCTTGTTTTCTTATCAAAAGTGTGACCTTTTCTAGTAAATATTCAAAATCTACTGGTGCCATTCGCAAAATTTGTTTATAAAAACGTTCATCGTCTACGCGTAATTCTCGAAGTAAATTGTCCATTACATCATAATTTTCTCTTTTTCTTATCCACACTTTTACCCAAAGTCTATACTTTTCTGTCGACACCTGCGTCTTCTTTGTAGATTTAACAGGACAATCATTAATACCGTAGCTGTAGTTAGTACTCTGTTGTCATCAAGACCATATAGCTATACCTTTCAAATTAATAAAATTACTATTATTATATGACGAAGGAAATGATGTGAATATTTACGAGACAAGAATCTGAAACTATAAAACAAAAGTAGCAAGCAGTTTGTTTCCAATCGCATGATGCAAAACAGCGTCTCGTGTGTGAACACAAACGCAACCTTTTTCCAAAGTTGCAATTTTGCCAGGTAGCTGCAGTAGAAAAGCAGTTTGCAGCATGCTACTTTTGCCCTGCGTGTGAACACGATTTGAAACTTTTGCAGCCACATTACAAAAACTGCGCAGTAAAAATAGCTGTATCTGACCTTAGCTTAACTTTAACTAGTTGATAGATTTAACTTGGAAATGACTTTAACATAGAGCTTTAACTTTACAACTTGGAAATGAGCACCCAGGGGGCACGGGCAAGTTAATGCATATGGGCACTGGGGCGGCAGAAGTTTTTTAATTTAGGGAACTTCATCCAGACATTGGATTGGGATTGGCTACTCTACTTACAGATGAAGGTTCGGTTTACGGGTTTAGGACATCCAGAGGGAACCGCTCCCATTTGGACATATGATTCCATATGGTACAAAGTCTCCCAGATTGATGGCCCAATTTATGTCATAAAATTTGCTGACAGTTACAAGTTAAGATTCATTATCGCTCACACTTTTATGTTCATGGAACACGTTCATACTTGGGGCAGGATGGTAATTACTTAGTCTATCATGCATTTTAGTCGTTCGCACCACCTAAGTTATAACGTAGTGCTTCTGCTTGCATACATCATAAATTTAAGATTTTTGCTGTAGTGTTAAGAATGTTAATGCATTGACTTTATTGTAAGTCGCAATAAATATTTTTATTAAAACTATTTATGTTTTATTCGCACATGCCTGAAGAATAGTTAAATAAAAATATTTATAATATTTAGACCTTGTGTATCTCAAAATGCAGAGTACACTGCTTAAGAAAATTGATTATTTATTTCTACCTGTACAAATATTTTAATTTTTAGAGGACAATACATAATTATCATTTGCTAAGTTTGAAAAATATAGTATGGATTCAAAGTGGAATAAGATTCAAATTCAAATTCAAATTCAAATTCAAAACAGTTTTATTACCATAAAAAATAAATACAATAATTTCAATAAATAATACATTATTAAACATTAATAGTGTACATGATTTTATGAAGTTTCATCACAACAATATTAATATGGTAAGACTTGAAACAACTCGAGACTGAAAGGTAATCTGAACCTAGTGAAGGAAGAGAAGAATTATATCATCACTTGTTTTTGTTGAGAATTAAGTATTGTGCTTCTGATGAACAAGTTTTTTTAAAACATGGTGGTGATGTTTACAAAAAAAATCTGATGACTCTCTCTCGAAATCATAAATGATGTGTAATGTGATACAAATTTCTACATTGAAGAAAAAAATTATGCAGCAATTAATATGAAGAGGGAACTAGAGGTTTGACTAGTTACGATATGAGTACTAAGAACTGCATTTCTTGAAATGAGAGCTACTTGGAATCAATTTTAACATATTTATATAAATTGCATGATTTTAGTTGAAAAGTAGACTATGAAATAAAAGAAATTATTAAAAACAACATTACTACAACACGGTTTTATCCACATTTTATCCACAATACCGAAACAAAATGTTTGGAATGACGCGCGTTTCGCTAAACATGTAAAATAAATAAATGAATCAAACAAAAAAATTATAAATAAAAAACATAATAACTTAACCTATAATCCACTGATAACATAATCTCTAATTAGTCAAAATATGTATCGAAAAAATAACTGTAAATCAGTCTTAGCTTTATGGACTTTTCGATGATTCCACATACAAAGCTATATACCTATGTCCCAAGGCGAGGCGTGTACTCAGAATCAGTAATAAGATGATGTTTTTCATCCGCGTAAGCCAGTTCCACTTTTCATTTCGACATTCAACTCGCGTTGATGAAACCGGAAAGTATTCAGGACACAGTGAATTCGTGTACCTACTACATCAACCGCTGACTTATAATCTTCAAAACTGAGTTTTTTCTTAGTGACATAGTCAAGTAAGGTAAAATTAACTCTTCGGCCAATTTCGTTTCAGTTTCAAAGAATTCCCACACGATTTCTCCTGCATTCACATCTTTAATTCTGCCTAATATTGATTGATTTGCAGGAGGACCATGCAAGTTAAACTTTGAGTAGTTGGACGTACCGAATCTATCTAAATTCTCACGCATATCATTATAGGAATCTTCTGTGTTAATTCTTAAAATAAGGGGGCTAGTATTTGTGTAGAGCAAGCTGAGCTTATTTTAGTTTTTTTTTTATAAAATAGCAAATTTAGTGCAGACAGATTTTAAGATATGTATCTTTCTGTTTGGCCATTTGAATAGCTACCAAATTTTCTCGATAATAGACTCTTCCGCGTCTAGTTTCCTTCCATTACTCAATGACTAAAAAATTTAAGGTATATCCTTATTTCCACGTTCTTCATCGTTTTCCCAAACACTGCATTATTAATTAACCCGAAAGTTATTTTAAAGTGAATTGGTCATAACGCTCCATTTGCATGCTAATGTGCATATTAAGCCAAAGAGAAGGCAACGAAATTTATTGAGTTTAACGTCATAATTTAAATATCTGCAGATTTTAAAAATTTGGACATTATCTATGCTTTCTGTGACATGGAATGTCATGCACGGGCCACCTTCTTCAAAATGAATCCATTACGTACAAGCGGTCTAAGTTTAAAATTAAATTGACGGATAGTACAAGGCTATGTTTACTCAGTCCTTTTGTATGATGCTGAAAGTTGGACAATATCAACGGCTAGCGAAAAATAATTAAAGTATGTGGATCTACCGCAAAAATCTAAGAGCGTCTTGGACTAACCATAACACAAACCACTATTAAAAATTTAGAATGAATTCATAGCATATCTGACAGTATTATTAGACGCATAGGAAAGTATGGAAATTATTAAATGTAAGAATAGTTTAAATAGAGATAGAAGGCCTATTCCGCATAGTCCATTGTATTGGTTGATCGAGCGTGACTAATATGATCCCCGGATTGCATCTTTTTGGTTTTGTTTGATTAAGCAAATAAATCGTATAAAATGGAGTAATATGGTTTTAATCATCTCCTGATGATGCTAACAGGGTTAGCAAAACGCGCGCCGATTGCATAAATTATGTTTCGGTATTGTGTATAAAACTGTGTTGTAGCAACAACAAGGTGTTCGCTAGAATCAATTACTAATATTAACCGTTAAAAAGATAAAAATGATACGGTGTGACTTCCATGGAACTATTCAGATGTGCTGTTAAAAAGGAAAGAATACTTAGGATTATCGCCAATATCCGATGATTAATCATCTCCTGATGATGCTAACATGGTTAGCGAAACGCGCGTCGAGTGCAATAATTCTGTTTCGGTATTGTGGATAAAACTCCGTTTTAGTAGTTTTGGTTAGTCTGGGTTGGTTTTGCTTAGATTGGGATAGCGAAGAGACAAGCGCGCGTAGCGCGTTCGCCTCTTTACTTTGGTTAATTAGGGTTAGTTTGGGTTAGCTTTGGTTAGTATGGGTTGGTTCTGGTCAGTCTGGGTTGGATTTGCTTGGTTTGGGATAGCAAATATAAAGGCGCGCATAGCGCGCTTATCTTTTTACTTTGGTGAGTTAGGGTTAGTCTGGGTTAATTTTGGTTAGTATGGGTTAGTTTTGGTTAGTCTGGGTTAGCTTGGATTAGTTTTGATTAGGCTCGTTTGGTTTTGCTTAGTTTGGAATAGCAAAGACACAAGCGCGCGTAGCGCGCTTGTCTCTTTACCTTGGTTAATTAGGGTTAGTTTTGGTTAGTCTTGGTTAGTTTGGATTAGTGTGGGTTGGTTTTGGTTAGTTTGGGTTAGTGTTGGTTATTTTGGGTTAGCTGTGGTTGATTTACTAACGTGCGTAGCGCGCTTGTCTTTTTAAATTATTTCATTTTATGACAAATGTACTTGGTCTAGGACATTTACTGGGAAATGGACAAATTGAGTCAACTGTGAACTTTTATTACTTATATGTATGTATATGCCTATATGGCTAAACAACCAGGGTTAGTTTTGCTTAGTATGGGTTACTTTTGGTCAAACTGGGTTAGTTTGGGTTAGTTTACGTTAGTCTGGACTAGTTTTGGTTAGTTTGCATTAGTCTGAATTAGTTTTGGTTAGTTTGGGTTAGCTAAGAGACAGATGGGAGCTTATTTGTTGGTTAGTCTACTTTATGAAACATGCTCCTGGACTTGGCTATTTGCTTACTTGAAAATCAAGAAGGTTAGCCAAGTCTGACAACATCGCAAGTAAATTGTCATCATTAACGTCATA
>MU189256.1:0-23878 GCA_016904865.1 Pissodes strobi | reverse complement strand
ATTTGGTCACACTCAACATCAACGGTAATATATTGCATATATTATGGAAATCAACTAATTTAAAAAAAAATCCTTTGTTTCTATGCAAAAAAATGTATCTAGTATATATGAAATAAAAATAAAACCATTTTTCCGATACTAACTGCATAATTTCAGTTGATTGTACTACAAAAATGCGTTCAGTTGTATCCAAGCGGATACATCATCCGCGAAGACACAGGAGTCGCGAAAATGGAGTTATCAAGAATAAATGACTACAGGACACCGTAGAAGATAAAATCGGAGGTAAAAAAAAATCGGAGGTACGCTATGTTGAGGTTGGGAAATGGGAATCATATTCACAAAAAATCCTTTGGGATCTTTTATGATGTTGTGACCACATAAAACCTAGGCGGAAAAAAGAAAATTGTCAGAAGTTATTAATGTCATATACCTTGCAGAAGTTGTATGTCTCTGTCAATATTTTTAAAGTACATACGAAAAAGGCGTGCATAGCATACTCTATAGATGTGATTATATATAGTGTGCTAGGTATATTGATATGTTTATAAAATTAAATATACATAAACATATTATAAGGATCACCACGTAAAAGAACACAATAAAGCTCCGTCCTCAATGGGTTGTAGTGGAAGCACATTGTAACGCACAAAAGATTATCAAGGTCCAGGTTACTAAAAGGAAGGTATAAAACAGTAGAAAAGTTCGTGGAAGAGAGTCAAAGTTCAAGATTTGAGATTGATGAACTGACATTATGTGTTAATATTATTTGCTAGATTAGATTCAAGGGTAATATTGACAAAAGTCACAAAAAATTTAAAACCTTACCAGATCTGTTCCCCCTATTAGATTTCTGTCTCTCCAATTCAGATTCGATCCTTAAATTTTCCATTTCGTCCATCTCACTTACAGCTTCTTTCAAATCTTCAGCAAATTTGCACCTATCATGCTCGTTTCTTGCGTTAAATGTAACTAAGACCTTTTGATCAACTCTTTGACTAAGTTTAATGCCATATGAGTAATCTGAAATGTGAGAAGAAAATCTGTTAGCTATCCTTACGTTGATGCTTATTAAGATATTTAATGCATCTTTTTATTCCCGAAATTACTTCTATATTTTTTTTTGCGGGAAGCAAATGTACAGAAAAAAATAATATTTTCTACCCTATTCTATAGTTATGACAGCAAGCTGAACATTAGGAACATTTTTAGAAAGTAAGTATTTTAAGATCCAAAAACCTAGTTAGTTAATTTTTAAAAATATTAAGAAATATAACGAAATTAATAACACCTATATTACATATTCCGTTTTCAACCTGGTGATATCATATGTATTAATATTTTATGATGTTTACAGATAAATTTAATTAACTTTGAGATAATAGTATATTTAATAAACCTATTTGGTTTAGTTTTGTCAAAGTCAATGGGTAACTTATTAAGTAACAACATTTTATATTATAAATAAAATTTAATCAAGTTCCAGAGACAATATAAACACATATATTTGGTTTAGTTTTATCAAAGTCCACAGAAAATAAACACAGTAACCATATACAAACAGCGGAAATAGTTGCTGAAAGCCAGTTGGGTGTATTTCGTTAAACAAAAGCGTACACATTTTTGGGAATAGTGCGTGCCTTTTATTAAAAGCATCATAAGAAAATTATTTTTATTTATTATTATATCAATTGCATAAGGCACGCAATCCAATTTAATTTTCGTGAAATTCAATATATTATATGAATTACGAAAATATGTTCCAAGAAAAAGTTGCATTGAATTTTTTTTAAAACACACAGAATGCTCAAATTTTCAAGGCAACTAAAGTGATTTTTAAGGAACATCCTTGTATAAATTTTAGACTTCAATTTTTTTGAAGCATATTAAGAATCAATTTTCAAAACCAATTGAATTTTTTAGGTATAAGGCATGTTGTGATGCGTGAATTTAACATTTTTGTAGAATTCAAATGTACCTTTGGCACAGCATATATGGGTCTGAATTTAAAATAAAATAATAAAGTGGAACACTTACGTGGAACCTCAAACAACGTTACGACCATCCCACACAGCGGATAACTATTTCTAAATGTATAAGTGACTGAAGATTTCTTTTTGCTTAAAATTTTAGTAATAACTAAAAGATCATTAAACAAAAACACTTCTCTTTGGTGAACACCCGGTCTCTCCTTTTTATATATATCAGGAATTTCGTATAATCTGCAATAACAAACCAATCTGCGATGTGGTAAAGCCATATTTGGCTTTTTTCCTACAATAGTCGCTTGAACTTTCATCACTTGTGTAACATGATCAGATCCTGGTTTAAATTCATTTGCTTTTACTCTCTCATATATTCCATTTAATATATCACTGTCAATGTCACCACAATCATCGATACCTCTTAAATTTTTAATGAAGTCGTCTACTTTCATTCTTCTTTCTTGCTTAATATTTGGAGTATGTAAATCGGTATTCAACATTATTGTTGCAAAAGCTAATACAAAAATCTGAAACAAATAGACATCATATTGCTAAAATCCACCATTTTTTCGAAGAATGTTTTCAAAAATCATCATTTTAATAGAAGAAAACTCTAATTGAAATAAAAAAAAAATCAATATCTAAGAAAAGAAGAAACTTACAGTATCTGGGGAACGTAACCTCGCTACAATATCTACATTACATTGGCAATAGCGCTGAGAGAATACCTCCATCAGCCGTTCAATTTTTTGTGCCTCTCCAGGCATCCTGAAGTGCTGCTGAAACTTTCGCAACGCCACGTCGACTTGCATCCCAGATAAATCAAGTTCAGATGCGAAACAGTCCAAAACTGCCATACAAAATGGATTCTGTAAATTTCCCAAGTATTCGCCGATCCTCTGCTTGCTTAAGCCTTTACGGGATATAAGGAATCGAGCAACTCCTAAAAACCCAATTAATTGACGAGGTATTTTTTTTAAAAGTCCACTACATCACTAAAAATTTGTTGTATAGCGTCTATCATTATTTAATTCTTAGCACATCGCCCAGTATTTTCTTAGACCCTTTACTCATACTAGCAAACTTTATCTATAACAGAGAAACTATGTAACAAAACTAACCATTTATTAAAAATATGCACCTACCCTGTGTCGAGTTCTCAAGGAACCCCCTTCTAATTAGATATGCGACTCCTTTTTCCGGTTTTTTGTTGAATAGATTAAGTCCCACCCGATATTGTCGTTTTCTAATAGTTTCCGATATTTTGTAACTCTGTGGGCCCTGTAGATCGGATGGTCGTTCTACTAAGGTGTATGTAGAAGAACTAGTGTTTGATATATTCCCTAAACTTGTTTGTAAAGTGGATTCGGCATAATCTGACCCATGATTTCCTTTCCTCTTCCACACTGGAGAACCAGAAAATTCACACTGAATCCTTTCTGTAGATATGCTACTATCGCTACCTATAAGATGAAGAAATATTTTTCAAATAAAGCATAAACATGCCTTTAATCAATTTTGTCTAGGATAGCTAAATAACTTCAAGAACCTGTGTCTTTACAATAACAAATATTTGTACTTGTTGTACAATTTTGGTATGGCTCATGTTTGATGTAAAAAAAAGTTATTGACGCATGGATTTTACATTTGTTATCACATTAAATCTTAATGTTTTTGAAAGAGGACAACATTTTCCCTGAGATTGAAAAACTTGAAAATGTTGTAATCGCAAACAACGAATTGTGTCTCACTCAATGCATTTAATTCAAGAATATGTATTACCTGAACTTTGAACACTAGACAATGAACCATTTTCCGCAGTTTTAGACAAACTATTAGATTTATGCCTACATTGTTCAACAGAACGCGATGTCATGCTGGAAGTTCTCTTTGGCACTTCTGGCGGAACTTTTCTACTGCCTAAGCTGCTCCGCGCCCGGACATAGCCGTTAGATGAAGTCATTTGTGTACTACAGGAACTTGGACTACCAGTTACATAAGATCGTATAGTCTCAGACTTTATATCAGCTCGAGAATAGTAATGTTGTAGAGAAGAAGACGAGGAATAATTTGCCCAACATCCAGTCGGCATACCCGAGTGGCTTCTGGGAATTGGCATGCTATCCACATTTCGCCGTTCGCGTAATGACATGGACCTAACAGGAAGAGTTCTGATATTCTTATATTCGTGTTCTTCAAAACTAGTACGCATGTATTCTGAACACTGTTTCTCTGATGATTCTCCAGAACATTTTATTTCTTCATCAGCCGGCGACAGTCTTCGACTAAGACGCTTCTCGGCTTTGGCCATAGCGGTAATAGCTGCAAATTTTTTAAGTAGTGTGTACCGTCTAAATGCTCTCTGTATGGTAAGTGCAGCAGTTCGTGCCTTAACGCCACCATACTTTCTCTCCAAAACTTCAATCTGCTTATCTAGTATGTCTTGAGATAATTCATAACTGAAAATAAACAATTAGCTTTATAGATAAATGTCAAATATAAAGGTATATAAGTACTATACATATGATACACATTTTTAAAATATTTGCTTATCATACACCGTCTTGAAAAACGGATCAGGTTCTTGTTTAAGCTTAAACATAAGAATATAACATTTCAAAAGCTTTTTGAATTAGTCTAAAAACAAGTACCTACGCTATATCTATGGAGGGGGACAAGATAAACGAAATCGGTTAATCGATTCTTCGATTACATATATATTTTTAAAACCGATTAGTCAATTAATCGAAGTGAGCGATTAATTGGAATAATCGACTGGTCGAAATAATAAGTTTTTCGAATAATAAGAGAACATGGAAGAACATCCTTTCACTCGGATTTTCTAGGAAGGAAAACTATTTTGCCTCATTTGAGAGATTTTATATTTCGTAGCTTCAGATAACGGAGTAGTGGGCGCTGATATCTATTATACTTTTCATAAGGGAAGTGAAAAGATTATTGCCGATTTTAGATTTTAATACTAGAGACAAAGTATTAGTTGCTACTCTTTCCACTCTGTACAGCTTTTCATAAGACTTTCCTTTAGAATTTTGGTTTAAAAATAAGACAAATAATGCTCTTCCTGTAATTGGACTCAAATAGTCTTCAATTATACCTATAGAGGGCTGTAGGGGTAGGATGTCGAGGAATATTATTACACTTGGTTTAAACAAATGTCGTAATTTGTTTAATGCTTTAACAATAAACGGAGTTTTATTAGTTCTAAAGTTGCTAAATCGGTTACATAATATATTATTTTCAAAAAAACACAATGTTCTACTTTTTTAAGATGAATCAAAATAATTGAAATAATTGCAAAATCGAAATAATCGTTTAATCGATTTTGAGTCTAATTTCGATAATCGTCCACCCCTATATATTATAACCCGCGCAATACTTAATCGTATATATTTTCACCTAAATATATAATGCACCCATGATATCCCAACATTAATGGTACAGAATAATAATTACCTTGTTAATTATATTAAAAATGGAGGAAATCTTTATATGAAAGGCATACATACTGTACCTATTTTGGCAAATTTTACAGATTATGTTAATTTTCATTGAATAATAAATACATACTTATTTATCGGCAATGTGGTGTGGCATGCCTTAATAATATCATAACTTAGGGATAATATCGATGAAACTAAATATATTTTTATAATATGAATATTAGGCAGTCAGGATAAGAGAACACAAATGATAATGCCAAAATTTAAGTTTCCGTAATTGTTTGCTCCACTGTTTCTTTCAAAAGAACATATTTCTTAAATATGCGTGCAATTGAATCAAAACTAATTACTTGAACATAGTCGCTGATATCCAGGAAGAATATCCTTATGCGGAATGAATGGCAATTTCTAGGGAACTATGGTATGTACCTATAGATATCATAAAATAAAGACAAAGTCAGAGTATTAATCCTCTAATCCAAATAAAAGTCAAAACTGACGTGCGTAAATCAATAAGAATCAAATAACTTTTCTTAATAATATGACGTTTTGCTGAATTTTCTGTATTGTTAATAAATGTATAAATAAAAAAAAACTTTTTATTTATTTTTTAATCACCTCGGAAAATACGACAAATACGAGAAAATGGGTTGCCATTAATAATAAAAATAGAAAATTGTACTTAGATTCCTTACTTTAATTTAGTATCCCGTGCTTGAAATTCGATTTTTATGTCTGCAATGGAAGACTTAACAGCTTCTGCTTAAGGAGAGCAATTAATAACAAATAACGGATTTTTAAGGTATTCGCCTATATCCATCATTGAGTCGTTGAATTATCAGCCGTAACAAGTGCTTTAGAAATTTGCATAGTTGTAATATGCTATGGCATAGAGCTTCTTTGAAAATTCTAAATTCCATCCTCCGCATCGGAATACTGTCGAACTAAGATAGACTCGGATGATACTTATATTGGCACTAGTAAATTGGGGAGCGTTTTGCTTTCGTATATCAGAATTGTCAGTACTTTGAAAACCGATGATATAACGTAGTTTCTCGAGATTCGTACTAGTTCTTATAGCTCAGACGTCGGATGATGTTTCTCGCGTAACGGTCTCACATGCATGAAGTCATTTGAATATTTGCATGTTGGCGCCCTTTATTGATGCGAGATAATAGTTTTATTATCATTTGTCTGGCATGACAATGTGTGGTTTATTAGTTTCATCGATGTTAAATATAGAGTTATGTGTGTCGAATCCAAGAAGCACCAGATCAGATTTATGCAGCATGCAATTCTGTTGGCGAGTAAAAGTTCGTAAATAGGCGGCCTCAAGGGAATGTGTACGTACGACATACTGATATTAAATTCACTTACGATTTTCATTTATTTATTTCTGATTGCAGCAGTTTATGAGATTCAAACTGTTTTCATTACTGTTTTGCTCTTCTTTTGTGACACAATTTTCTGTAGTAATACTGACACCTCCTGGGAGCCAGCCTATCGCATACGTCGCCGTATAAGAAGTTTTTATTATTATGATGTTCGGTGCAATAATGGTACTTTGATAGATCGGCATCAAGACTCTACGACTCATGGTGGGGATTCTGACTGGACACTGCCAGCTAAGAAAACATCTCCACACAATGAGATTCTGCGAGACACACCTATATGCAGAGGCTGTGAACAGGAGGACGAAACAGCAGAGTATCTGCTCTGCGATTGCGACGCTGTTTCAGAACTAAGGGAATCCATTTTGGGAGAACGATGGCTAACCATGGCTTTTCTTAGACCAGCCTCCTCGGGCAACATCGCCGCCTTTTTTACAACATTAGGCTGGACGATGGCCTAGATGGATTGGTTGACCTAGGGAGGACGCACAGGGGGTCCAATGGGGCCTAAGTGTCGCGGCCTTTCAAGGCCACCCTCTCACCATTTCCAGATCACTTTTCATGTGTTCAGGTAACCAGGTAACCTATCCCACATGACTGCGATCGCATTTGGAACACATGTAATGATAACTTCTTTGGTCATATTTTCCAACCCTTCCGACGTCATTCAAGCTCCTTTTGGGGTGTCAAAACCATTAGTATGTTTGTAGAAAAACTTTAAGCACAAATGCCCACCACAGAGACTGTTCAAAGTTTTGATCTCACTCGTATCTGTATTAAGTTTCTTTTGCTACTTGACACCCCGTTCATAGATATCAGTAGGGATACTATGGGGATTGACGAGCCTCCGCCGCGCGGAGGGATGCGCAGTAGGCCGGGTGTAGTAGGAGTAGTTGAATCACGTAAACGAACACAGGCGTGGCAGTTCGCACTTGATAGGTACATTCGTAATTTCTCGGCTATCGTCGGTAATTCTCGGAAACATGACCCGACAGCAGCACCCCGTATCTTGTACTTAGGGGTGTGGATAGCTGCGGGGGGAAAGGGGGGCTGTGCACGCTGGGATGTTGGTTTGGGGGCCTCGAGGTGGGGGGTCCTGGGGTGTGGGGGTCCCCGATTCCCCTGGTAACCCTCCCTTGGTAAGCCCGGACAGGACAGGACAGGATAGGACAGACAGGACCGGACAGGACGTTGACAGCTGACATTTGATAAGTGACAGCCGACATCTGATAAGTCATTCGGAATTGTGAGTTTAATGCATTTAAAGAATTATTTCAGATTTTATTAGTTTTCATAATAATATTAATATTAAAAAATAAATAATTTATGTGGGTATAACGGAAGCCACACTCACCGTGGGATAGGAAATGCATACGTTATCAACACACAACATGCAAATTTTTATTTGCAAACGTTGATAAATAATAATACTATCATACGACTTGAGTTAACGGAAGCCACAATCACCGCTGGATAGGAAATGCATACATTATCAACACACAACATGCAAATTTTTATTTCCTTTCGTTATAAATAAAATATAATAATCCATTAGTATATCGAAATACAGTCAACATTTTGTAAGCGATACTGTCATTTTAAATATCAACTGGAAATAGCAGAAAATAAATCAACGATAAATATATATTGAATTATTTATTAAACCATACTGCACATTGGCTTTTTCCGATATATACAAATTTTGCTAATAATATACCACAGGCTACAACAAGAGTAATTACACACATATTTAAAAAATAGGAATATCCATTAGGATTCTCGCGGCTTGACGTAGTCGTAATGGTCTCATTCTTGCAATTAATTTCTAGGTATTGGGTAGCTTGAAACTTCTTTCCATTCTTTAGCATCCAAAAATGTTCTATTTCGGAAATAGAGTCTGAGTTTATACTGATACTCGTTTTGCAAAGACGGTGGAACCCACGTCATAAAAACAGGTGTCGTATTATGGATAAGTGCAGACAGCAGAGGAATCCAAGAACCGTTTGTACAAAAGGTATCAGACTCCAACTGTGCGTGTATATTTAGTACTTGATTCGGTTTATACACAAAAAATGTATGATTAACAATCGCAGTTAGCACGACGAAACTTGAACTTAACCAAGCCATAGTTGGAGTAATAATGAATCGGTATTACTTCGGTATACTTTTTATACAGAAAGGACATGCGTCCTGCGAAGTCGGTGGACCATCAATTTGAGTTCTCTATTCAGGCCGATTGTAGTGGACGAAACATGGCAATTTAATTTGCAAGTTAAAGTTTTGTCTATATTCAGCAGGGAGTTTTCCCCAAATACATAAAAGAGAATAACAATCAACGAATTTTAGGAAAAAAATCTATAGGCAGTGATTTTAAATATTCGACGCTATAGTCTTTTATATTTTTAGCACCAGATAGTCTAGCAAGCAACTTGCCATCGTGAAAAGCTAGTCTATACTAAGAAATAAAACACAAAATACATGGTTATATACATTTATTAAGCATTCATACTGCAGAGTTTATTTACAACCTCAACAATATTATGTGGATTAATATGAATATATTCTAACATATAATAAGATAAGTCGGTAATATTTAAATTACAATACTGTTTGATTATATATAAACAATTATATTCAGGCATACTAGACACTTTTACATATTTTAATACATCATCATAAAAAGTCCTTACATCTAATTCCTTAAGTAATCTTAACTTAAAACATACTAATTCATAAATATTTAAAATATCTTTCAAATCATCTAAACAAAGACATAAAGTAGCCATAGTTTCTGAACTTTGCATTCTAATCACTACCTCGCCTAATAACTTAAAAGCACCCAAAATAAAAGTCCCAGAGCCACAACAATCATCTTTGAACTTATAATCTTTATCAGCAGCAGCATCCTCAACGATCAAGTTACAGCAGCAAACAAAGAATGACCAATCAGGATCGGTGATAGATACAGATATTTCTTCTTCTGGGAGCTTCAATACTTTACTCGTTATCCTGACACTGGGAAGCAAACCTCCTGCAATACTAAGCCCTACAGCAATTTTGAAGTTCTTGGTAGAATAACAGGTTTCAGCTAAATATTTGGTTTCTTTCTTGATTTCTGCATTAGTTCTAGCCACCATGCGATTAAACTGCCACTCCCAACATGGCGATGAACAAGACGAGTTTGACTCCCCATCATCCATTAAATTCTCGATATCTGAAGATGGTATGCAACTTTAGCTTGACATGGTTTCTAAACAGATGTTTGTGCTTAACTAAAAATTATCTGATCATAGTGGGCTTATATAGGGAAATTTCCCACCATATTTATTATAATAAGCGACATTTGTTTATATTTAATTCCAGAAACAAGAGCCTGGCTAAAGACCAACCGCTCTTTCCTTAAATTCACTCGCTTTGCAGGACAAAATTTGTTTGAAATCGGTAAGTACTTCCTCGAGATCTGTATTTTTGGAAATAGATATATAACACGAGTTAAATGATTCTATATCTGACGTTTTTTTAGAAGCTAATAGATCTAATCCAAATAATTCCATATTTACTTTAAGATTTAAATGATCTGAAAGACCCTTTTCAATGAAACGAATAATTTTAGGTTTAAGTTTCTCCAAATATAACATTACATCTATAGGATGTAACTTGGTAGAAAGCCTATAACTAATCATTCGATTTTTGAATGCAGTTTTAACTATTTCAAAGCCTGCTTCTAGCTCGACACAACATTTATCTTTATATTTATGACTAAGTCTATGCGAATGAGAGGAAACATTTTCCTCACACTCCTTACAGAATAAAGGCATTTTTAAGACTGGGAGGATAACGCTAGACTATTAATATTCATATTCAATTTATTATACATCTTTGGACCCGTCAATCCAGCCATTATAAGATTTATCGAAGCCAAGCCACTTCATAAACATTTTATTTCTCTCCTTTTTCAAAATCTGTTCTATTAGGAAAACATCAGACTGCATAGTTTTTTGTAGTTTTTCATAAAAACAACCACTTATAGGCTGTCCTCGAAAATCTTCTAATATATGTTGTCGGGCTTGTGACTTTTACTTGAGATATTTTAAAGAACTCGGTAGTCCAATTTGGAGTATATCCTTTTTGAAAAATATGTTTATATTTACTTATTAGAACGACATCACCCACTTTGAATTTTTGTTTTCCAACAACTTTAATATGGCCAAAAATAGAATCTAATAGCTTTTTCTCATTCGATTTATTAACATCTTTCGGCCGCATCTGAATCGTTATATGTCTTGAGTTGTCGTAAGTATCTGTAACTTGCTCCAACAAGTTTATCCACTTGTGGTTATCATTTAATGTGAATAATCTAAACAGTTTCTCCTTTATAGTTCGAATTACACTTTCTGCAATAGATGCTTTTAAAACACTAAATGTACTATATAGTGGTGAATTCCATATTTTTTCATAAGATTTTGAAATGGGGCATTATAGTATTCTTTACCGTTATCAGAAACAAGTTTTTTGGGATTTTCTTCGATGTTTTCAATATATGAGCCATGGCCTTTGAAACATCTTGAGCAGATTTATATTTTATGGCTCTAGTCCAGAGATATTTCGAAAAACAATCAATTACAAGTATATACTTTTACCCATTATTTTCACGAGAATACTGATCGAGTTGGGCCAGATCTGTGGCAAAAGGTATCATCCAAACCATATTGAATAAACCTTCTTCTAACAATTTTTTTTCGAGCAGGACGATGAAGTTGTTTTACTACTTGCTCTCTAGCATTCGGGGCTGTAGACATTCTTGAACTGAATATAAATTTCTACATCAATGTTTTTTATACTGAATTCTACTTTATATTTAGTGGTTGTGCTATCATATTATGATAATCAGTAGTAATGTGTTTTAGTGCATCAGCTATAACAATAGCTGCTATATCTTTCACCATGTTTTTTTCCAAATGTTTATAATCCAATTTTGCTTTTAAAATTTGAGTATTTTCTTTTTTGAGCTTGTCCAAATCAGTGGAGCAGTGCATTATACTAGGATATTAACAAAATCCTTTACTCGAATTTCTAGTTGATCAAAGTCATGCTTCAACACCTGAATAATATCTTTCTTGGTAGCTTCAAATGTTTTCTCTATAACCAAAATTCCCTCGCTAATATTCTTTATGCTGATTTCTACTTTGTCTATTCGATGATGAATTTTTCAACATCGCTTTCAAATTTATCGTCAATATTATTAATTCCCCCACTAAGAGTATGAATAGTCTCGTTTAAGCTTCTAATAATATCACGAAGCTGACTGGCAGTAGAATCAACATAATTTTTAGTTAATGCATAATTTCCATCTGTAGGTAATCACCATCACTAGTGAAGGATAAAATAGATTGAGAACGAACAACTTGTGTTTGTTTACGAGTAGAAGACTGAGAATGACCAAACTTGTTCATGGTTAAAACTATAATAAGGAATTATACATGTAACATCTTATTTAATACGTTCCAACACATCCAACTCTACAAGTTCTTCTAAAATACTCATGATCTCGTTCAAATGATTTCCATTTCCTGCTTGGTGTGATGCATCGAGCTTTGCAAGGTGATCGACTAACTCATTCACATCATCATAGTAAACATACTGTTTTGGTTTCTCATTATATTGTATTAAAGCAGTAATGCTAGATTTAGTATTTGATCTAGTTTTAGTCTTTGCAGGAATTTTGCTTCCTGAAGGAGATTTATTACTGAATGATGCTATAGAAGTCGGTAGTTTAATCAATTGCCTTACAATGTTTTGATATTTTGATGAATTAGTTCCTTTTATTTGTCCGCTTGGACTATAATTTCTCCTGTTCGATTTAAAATATCTTTAAATTGTAGAGCATCTGTTTTTGTATTAATTTTGGATTTTTTTAAAATAATAATTCGTATAATTCACGTGTCCCCGAATATTCAACAGTACCACCCTTAATATCACCATTAGGCATGAAATCAACTTTTTGTGAACCCATCGACCAACCATCTGATGTTTGATCGTGTTGTAGACCATATGCATCATCGATCTGATCAGAATCTTGATATTTCTGGATATTGCTCTAAAAATTCTTTATATGCATCGCTTCTTTCAATGATAGATTTTTGAACATCATCTTTTAGCCCATGAATAGGTTTATTAAAAACATCATCCTCCTCCTTCTCGTCTTTTATATAATCCTTTGATGTACCGGCTACTAATTCGAGTGGTTGATATTTCGGAGTACTGGTTCGAGTTGACTCGAGCTGATGAGGTTTTGGAAATTCATATGTTTCCTTTATCTGGGTTTTTGGTATTTTAGACACCTCACGTATCTTAAGTTTTTTGTCGGCATTCTCCTCCACAAGCTTATTCAGAGGTTCTTTTATAGGATTCAAAATCTTGTTGAGAGCCTCACCTTCTTCAGAACGCTCCAACTTTAATGATAAATACTTTTTTCTAATAGATCTAGCAGTATCATTAATCCTCTTCTTAACATCTTCATCAAATTTGCTTAGGACAGGTGGCATGATTGGACAGTTAAATAGGACAGATCAACCAGGATAGGTCAGATAGGGTAGACTCAGTCTACTAGACTGGTTAGACAGGATAGACAGGTCAGACAGCCCTGTAAGCTGTATATAGACCTGTATAGGCTGTTGTAGCAGATAACCAAGTATTACGCAGATCAGAGATGTACTCTCAATCAGATCACGACTTATACTGAGAATTATCATTAGCTTAAGGTATTATATAGGTATCGAACTTGTTTCTATATCTACCTTTACGAATATCATCATCTTTAACTATTACTAGAAATCCATATTTATCCTTCCAAGTCTCTGAACAAATATTTTTAAAAATATCCATCGACATATCGGTGTTTACGTGATCGTCATACACATGTTTGAGATTCATATCATCTTGTTTAAATAATACCAACATGTTAGCATTATCTCGAACTAACTGGTTAGGTATTTTCGAATATATTTGACATAAATAGAATGAATCAATCGCATTATGTCTTCCCATACAAAAATAATTCCTTATCTTATCCTGCTTCTCACAAGCCACATCATCGAATATGAATACTGATTCAGGTTTGCTATTTTCGGGGTCTATTACAGTATCATTATCACTATACCCATAAAACTTAACACCATGTACTTGCTTTAAAACTTGTTCTAGGAATCTATACTTATCTTGATATAAGGACTTTGAATATACATATACGTTTTGAAATCTTAGCCCATTTACATCAGTTAAGAGACTTAGCATAACATTCGTTTTTCCGCAATTACTTGGACCGCAAATGATCGCACGGACCGTATCTGGTAAGAGTTCACTATGTCGTTTTCGATTGTTGATCTTCTTTACATCAAAATTGGTTATATTAATATTAAGTTTATGTTTTTTTTTGCAATTTATATATAAACAGTGTACACCCTGTTGTGTCTTCAGTAGTAATGAATGTGTTGAGGGGTGAAGGTCTCTTAAATAGGACAATCAACAAACTTCCTTTCGAGCTACACCTCCCAGGATATTAGTATTGTGGCCCAGGCACGAAACTTGAAAAGAGATTAGCACCAGGCGATCTTCCTATAAATAAGTTGGATAGTTTTTGCAAAGACCACGATATTGAATATTCTGGAAGCGAGGATCTGGATAAACGTCATCAAGCAGATAAGGTCTTGGAGAACAGAGCTTGGGAACGAGTTAAAGCAAAGGATTCAACTTTCGGCGAGAAGAGCGCGGTATGGGATGTAAAAAGCCGTTCAAATCATGCGTTTTAAGTAAAGTGAAGAAACATGTAAAACATTATGGAAACGGGTAGCCTAAAGATAATATAAAATTAGCGCTTAAAGCCGCACGAATGCCTATTAAACAAGCTGGAGGACGAAGAAAAGTCAAACTACCAAGATTTATTCGAGTACCTAAAATCGGCGGAATTCTTCCACTAATACCAATTTTCGCAGGATTGAGTACTTTGGGTGATTTGACTGGTGGTGCTGCAGGCGTTGCGAAAGCTGTAAATGATGCCAGATCAGCTACAGATAAACTAAAGGAATCTCAAAGACATAATCAAACAATGGAAGCCATTGCTTTAGGCAAGAAAGGTAGTTTATATCTTGCAAAACACAAGACAGGTTATGGTTTGTTTCTCAAGAAGATGTAAAAAAAATCCCAGAAAAGCTACCTAGACGACCATTGACTAATATAGATATCGAGCGATATGCGAAACTATTGAATTTGGCTAATTTCCGAGGAGTATTTATGCGAGACACTTTACCGAAAATTCCAAAGAAGAACGAATGTGGTGTAATTAATCTTGATTCAGACAAAGAATCCGGAACACACTGAGTAGCTTACAAGAAGATTAATAATAAAGTAGGTTACTTTGATAGTTTTGGAAATTTAAATCCTCCTAAAGAAGTTGTTACTTATTTTTAAAAATGTAAAATATTCTTTAATATAATTATGGTAATCTTGTATTATCATTCCTTTTCAATAAATCAGTATAAAACTCATGTTTGTTTGATATTCGTCTAGTCATGTCGCAGACGTTTACGCTGAAAGATCGATCTAGCTGTTTGAGCGTTGATATTAATCCTCCAATTGAGTTAGATAGCAGATATACATATTCTGTAGCGCTGATATCACTCAGTACTTGGAACTCGATCCCAAACATCGAACCAGGACGAAACAAGTTTTACTATTCCATTAGCGGAAGGAAAAAAATATTGGAGATTCCAACAGGATCTTAAGAGGTTTCAGATCTTGAATCTTGGTTACTGTCGGCTTTGGCTAAAGATCAAAAGGGGAAAACTCTCATCTCTTTAAAACCAAATAATAATACATTAAAGTGCGAACTGAAGTGTGTTTGTGACGTGGATTTCCAGCCTGAAGATAGCATCGGGAGATTATTAGGATTTTCTAAGAAGCTGTTGAAGGCTAATATACGTCACGAACCAGATCTCCCAGTAGAGATAGTACAAGTAGTGAGCATAAGAATAGAGTGGAATATTATATCTGGCTCTTATTATACCAGCAATCCTTCGCATACATTGTACGAGTTTACACGGACTGTAGATCCTGGGTACAGTATAATTATTGAGCCTAGAAACCTAATTTACCTACCTGTAAACAGATCTAGTATCGATAATATTACTATAAACATATTAGGTCAGGAGTCAAGACCTGTTAATTTCAGAGGCGAAGAAATCGTTGTAAGATTAGAACTTAAAAAATATGGGGCTAGTTTTTAACCAAAGAGGAAACTATTTAAATACCAACACTTCTGCCATAGCCTCAGTCAGTAGACAAACGTCAGACCAGTCACTCACCTGGAAAAGTTTAGTGCAGCTACATCCAATCGCAAGCAATTATGGATATCGTATCAGAAAAACTACAAATATTTTCACCCGGTCAGCGAGAAGAATGGCATACATATCATCCGTTCACGAAATCATTTAACAACAGCGATGAGATAGAAATAGTTATCAACCAACAAGATATTTTTATGGATATTAGTCAAGCTGAGATTTATATAGCTAGAAATGATAACTGTTATGTCACGCTACTGGTGATAAGAAAGCTACCATATTAATTTCAAATATCGAACTAAGAGCTAAACACATATACCCAAACGATTTATTAAAGCTAAAACTGTTTGAAGAAATCGCTAAAGATAAACCAATATTTATGGGGTTCAGAGGATGGGAAATCCATGAGCTACCTGCGCTAAGAAATACAAATAGAGATATTTGGACTGTTAAATCCATGTCTGAGAGAGCTCGATATGTTATTGTATTTTTCCAGAAAAATCGTAAAGACAACCCTAAACCCAGGTTTATCCATATGAGTCACTCAATCTGAATTTTGGAAATAAACATTTTGCAGAACTGTATAGAATGTATACCGAATTTCAAAAATCTTATTTGGGAAAAACTCTTAGCGAACCATTATTGGAATTTACTGCTTTTGTAGATAGAACTCTGTTTGTCATTGACTGCTCAAAACAAAACGAGGCTCTTAAAACTAGTACTATCGATGTAAAGCTAGAGTTTCAGAGTTCGGAGAATTTCTCTGATGATACTCGAGCGTATTGCATCATTGTACATGACCGAGTTTTAGAATATTTACCTTTATCAGGTAATGTTCGAAACCTGATTTAATCAGTTTACAACAAAACTTGATAAGATGAAGTTCTTAGTCCTAGATGCTCAAGGTTAATCTACACCTGATTTTCAAGTTAAAGAAATTGCTATATATGATGGTAAGCAAATAAAAACATGGATTTTTATACCAAAAATATTATTTCGAGATTTGAGTGAGTCATAAAGGAAAACTACGCAATACGTTTTTATAATATTCACGGTATTCATTAAAATAAGGAAATACTGAGTATAATCAACTTAATCACATTCTTTATCGAGAGCTTCAAGACGTGGATACCATTTATGTTAAAGGATATGTAAAGAAAGATTTTTTAATTAAAGCCTATTCTGAGATATGTTTAGAAACACCTAACATTGTTAATTTAGAATTTTCAAAGGGTGAAATACCTAAATTAGAACGTAGTGATTCAGCATGTATACATCATAAACTTAAAATTTGTTCTTGTAGTGTTAAGAATGTTGTTTGATTGCAAGCCTTTTACCTCAATAAATACTTTTAATCAAACTGTGTGTTTTATTTGCGTAAAAATAGATAAATACAACCGATCTCAACATTTAGGCTCAGTATATCTTTAGATTATGCCGAGTACACTACTTATGGGAATTCATAAACATTTAGAAAATCTTGTATGTGTGAAAAAAGATTTAGTGTTTTACGAAGATAAGAAAAAAATATTTTCCGACTTTAAAAAACTTAGTATGGAATCAAAGTGGAGCAAGGTGTTTGAAACAACTTCGAGATCTGGAAATCAGACAGTATCTAGTGATGCCAGAAGAATAGCTCCAATGCCTGTTTTCGAGAGTTAAATATTGATGATATTATAAAAAATTATTGTATCAGACGACCAAGTCATTTTGAAGCATGTTGGTGATGTCTCTATTTCTTTCACACCCGATGAATTCATGGACTTTTTAGCGTTTCTCGAATCAATTAATAGATGGTATGATACAAATTTCTACATTATCGAATATATCTATATAAGCTACTGGTATGAAGAGGAAAGCAGAGGCCTAACTATTTGCGATATGCGTACTAGAGACTGCATTTCCTGGAATGAGAGTAACATAGATTTAGTTTTAACCTATAAATATGACTTGTATGGATTTATCGATAAACTAGACTAACAAATAAAATAACTTATTAAAAAATAAAATGTTTTATTTCTAATGTAAAAAAGTTGTGTAAAAATGGTGTATAAAATATAAAAAAGCATAAGTCTGTATACATATAAAAATTACTATAAGAAATAAATAAATAAATATAATAATATAAAAATAAATAACTTAACTAATAATAAATAACTTAACTAAACCCATTAAAAACATCGTCTTTGACAGCCAAAAGAAATAAAATAAAGAAAGCTGTTAGATCAGTATTGGTCCTTATGGAATTTCCGATGATTCCTTATACAAGGCTATATCACGATGGCCTATTGCAAGCGTGAACTCGGACCCGTCAATAATGAAGCGTTTGTCGTCTGCGTAAGATTACTTTACTTTTCAGTTCGACATACATATCGTGTTGATGCGAACAGAACGTATTCATCTCGCGATGAATTTGCGTGCCTGCTACGTCAACTGCAGTCTTGTAGTCTTCAAGACTTAGTTCTTTTTTAGCGACGTAGTCGGGCACACCTTTTGCTTTTTTGGTTACGTTACCCTCCACATTAACACAATACGCCTTCGCTCCGGTTCCAAAGAATCCCACACTATCTTTCCTGCATACTCATCTTTCATTCGTCCAATGATTGATTTGTTTACAGGAAGATCGTATGGGTTATCCTCTGAGTAACTAGATGTATCGAATCTATCAAAATTAGCACGCATATCGTCATAGAAATTTTCTGTTTCAATATTTAAAATAAGAGAGTCAGTATCAGTGTAGAGTAGAGTGCCTTTATTCCCGTATTTTGGTCTAATACAACTATACAGAAAGTCGTACATGATCGTTTTGGATATGTCCAAGATGGCGAATCTCACGTATATGGGCTTATCATATGTGACTTTCTGTTTAGTCATTTGAATAGCTACTAAATTTTCGCTGTAAATCTCGACGTTTTTGAAATGTGGTTTTGACATCCATGCTTCGGCCCCTAACTTTCTACCAATATTTTCCCAATGGGTAATAAGTTTAACGTTTACTCTTTTCTCCACGTTTTCCATCGTTTTCCCAAACACAGCATTATTCATCAGTTTGAAAAAGCATTTTTCATACTTGTTGGTGGCAGCATTTCGTTTTGCTGTGTTTAGGTCAATGTAAATTTTGAGCCAGGGAGATTGACTGAAAGAGAGAACGCGGTGAATTTTTGTGAGTTTGGGTTAGTTTGGGTTAGGCCATGATTTAAAGCTTGCTGCAAATTTTGAAAATGAATAACGTATTTCGTTTTCGGTTGAAAATTTGGGATTAATTTGTTGATTTTTAATTTAGAATCTGGTGGTTTGATGGATTCTGGGCAAAAGGGTAACTCGTTATGTGCATAATGCAATTCTTCCGGATACTCTAAATCGACTTCAAAAACGTATCCGGTGTTTGAATTTTTGTCAATTTTCATATAATCTAAATTTTTAATTTCGTCTTCCGCGAGCCATTTTAAATTACCCGTTGGTAAATATTGTGACATGGCTGCACCATATAAATTGGTTGCATCCAAATACTTGAGGTAGGAGCTTGGTTTGGAAGCATCATAATGAGGTATATACTTATTATTTGCAAAAGATTTCCTAACACTACACTGACTCACTCCCCCGCGAATCCTGGGTTTTAAGAAGTGTACCATGTCTAGATCCGTTAAAAGCTCTAGCTCTACAGAGGTGACCTTGAGAGCTGCGCAAAATGACAGCGCGGAAGCGATATAAAACTGACATGGATTTAGACCGTATGTTGTGAGGCACACAAATTCTCAAAAACATCTACTAAAATTAAAACGTCGGATTTTAAGTATAAATCTGAATATTGGCCTAAATTCTCGCATTTGAATAAATACAGTCTGTGCACGCTTGTAATCCTCTTGTGTGATGGCTTCTTTACGAAGTTCATTATAGAAGCCATTAGTTGATGGTAGCTTGGTATAATCTAATTTTGAAAATGATGTCACGAAAGAATATGGGAAAACACCCTTCTGCCGAATAAGCTTAAATTCGTCTTCTCGCGGAAAATATTTTCGAACTTCTCGACATTGTGTGGGTTTTAAATTTTGGCTTAAATTATCCAAACTTTGTGCCATGAAACGAAAACTATCGAGGAAGCGTAATTTCAAAAATACCTGCTTTTGCTTACCTCCTCCATATTCGACATTATCCACCAAAATATGTTTGGCAAATGAAATATAATTTTCCTCATTTTGGGGGATAACATCCAATTTCTCGTTTTCGGGAGCTAGTTCTTTCACGAACAGGTGAGAATCGAAGCCGGACATGTTGTGGAAAAAGATGGGAATAAAAAGTGGGACTTTGAAATTTAGGTTGCATATAGAGTGAGCTGCACCACGAAATTTTCCTGTAAGATGACAATGATCTCTCACTCTTTCATCTTCCGGCTTAAATGGTTTCTCGCAAATGTGGCAATCCTTAGCATCACGAAACTCTATCTCTTCTTCAATACTCATAGGGAGCATTGGCACAATATTTAGGTTATAGATTGATTTGCAATCAGTCTCTAAGCACGCTACAAAAACTTTATGTGCGTCCTCTCCCCTAAATGTTTTGAATATAGAGTGAGAATCGTCGAAATCGCATTTAATATAGTAGGCAAAAGAATAAGGGATATGTTTATGCGTTCGCACTGTATAGGAATTTTCGGGATCCAGCTCATTTTTCTCTATATTGAGTGGTTTAGAAATAGTCTCGAGAGTGGTTTAGAAATAGTCTCGAAATCGGCATAAACAACAAAAGGTACCTTGAAGTTCTTTTCAAAATCGGTAAATTTAAGAATATTCTCAGGAATCTCTTCACCATATTTATTTATTTTTAATTTGTTGTCGGGAGTTTAGCTAAAACGTGCCTGCAGTCGTATTTTTGGTGTTCTATTAATCTTTCTTGAGTTGAAAAATATACCAAACACCCATCACACATGTATTTTGCTTCTTTATGTAAAGATAATTGACTTGATATTAAGCGAGACATGTTTCTTATTAAACAGTAATGGTAATTTCCACAGTCATCACTGATAAAAAGTAGATTGACATGCCTCGCTTTTCGTGATCTAGTAAAGTATAAAGGACTAACAACCTCAGTGATATTTCTGCCATTTTCAAATTTTTTATCTAAACCATAAACATTGACGGAAATATTGAGTTGTTCAAACTTTGAAATTGCTTTCAGTTTAATCGGAAATTCCATATTGACCACATAAAACATTTTTCATCTTGATTTTGAATGTTGAGAACAGCCTTCTTCGATTCTATTTCTTTTGGTAGCGGAATATATGACGATGCCTTCAATGGGGTGACCTTATTTATACATACTTCTAAATGGAGGAGTTGTTGGAGAGTCCAGCCTATAACAAAAGAAAAAATATTGTTTAAAATACAGAACAAATCAATGATTGAAAATCATTATTTTAAAAATCAAGATAAAAATCATGTAGAATAAGAACAAAATACATACCACTATCTGTTTCCTGGAACTCTGACGCCTTCCTGTCCAAGATAGTCGAAAACTGACCGAACAACTCCTCCAGGTCCTTGCCTTCGCTCACCGATCGGAATTGGGTATTGAATGACTTGACCTCCTCCAACTCCTTTGTTTGCAGGAGGAACCGCCCGAATAACACCACACCGACTTTGATATGGCCAAATCTAACGATTTGGTCTCCTACCAGCTTAACGAAGTTTTCTTCAAGATGTCTCAAAAATTTCATCACACTGGTAGGATCTTGGCTTGAAGAAAGTCGGTATGTTGCAACTCGGGCTCGGAATGCAATCTCAACCACTACGATTGATTCCTCCTGCGCTACATAGGTGTTGGCGATGTGCTGGAGCTCCTCAAGATGTTGTCTCCATCTGGTGATGGAGATCTCCAGATCACAGTCAACACCGCCGTGCCGATGAAGTTGAAAGTACTGAAACAAAAAACATTATTTAGTAAAGCAAATTATTATTATTATTATTATTATTATTATTATTATAATTATTATTATTATAAATATTATTATTATTATTATAACATAAAATAAAACTTACTATTGTCTTGGTCAAGTCTAGTTCGTTTGGCCATGGGTTGCGGTGGCATCTCAGCTGGAGCCTCAGGCTGAGGAATAGTTGATGGGACTCCAGCTGTCGCGTTGGATTTTCGTTTGGCTACCCTATGCTTATCCACAAGATGACGTTGAAGGGCCGCCTCCGATTTAAGGATCCCCCCGCATTGATTGCAGGTCATGGTTTTCCTCCAGCAATCCCCATGGCGGCTTAGATTATCCTTCCCGGTGAACGAACGAGCGCAAAATTTGCAGGCGAACATTTTCTGAAAAATCAAAAAAATATGAAATGATGCGAAAATTCTGATTTGAGTTTTTAATTCGTTGTAAAATTCCCTTTAATTTGATGTATAACTTGATATATTTTGAAACGATTTTAAATTAACATCTTTTGGACACTATAACTTTTTTATATCTAGTTTTATAAAAAAATGTATAGATTTTCTGGTTCGCTGTAAAATTCCCTTTCATTTGATATATAACTCGATATATTTTAGAGCGATTTTAAGTTAACGCCTTTTGGACACTATAGTTCCCTTATAAAAAATTATATAAAAATTCTGAATCTATTTTCTGATTCGCTGTAAAATTCCCTTTAATTTGATTTATAAGTCAATGCGTTTCGAGCGATTTTAAGTTAGTGCCGTTATTGGCGGACGGCGCGAAGAGCCAGAATTGGTTTTTCTCGAAAACTACGAGGGTGAGATCTGTGCAAATAGCTCCAAAAGTGCCTTGGACACCCTGGCTGATAACCATTTTTCGGAAAATATATATTTAAAAAAACATGGTTAAGGCCGTTTGGATCATTACTTAGACAAAAACACGTGTTTTCAGGTGATGTGCTTTTTTAATGCATGATCTAACATCAAGTTAGCATAAGGTTTATACATGCATTTAATATAGCTGGGACAAAAGATATATAAGGCCCCTTTTCCTCCCTGATGCGGTATTTAACAGACTAAAAAATTTAAATGATTTTTGGATAATTTGGGGTATTTTGAAACTTATTTTACATGACTAATTCCAAGTTGATAAAATTTATCTATGAAACTTACCGATTGTATAAATTTAACACCACAAAAACACAAAATATCACAAAGTCACAGGTCGGAGGTCTTGAACTGCAATTTAATCAACAACGTAACTGTTGAAAGAACTGAGCTGAATTGTGTTCGCATTAGGAAATTTTCCGAATTTATGCCCTCTCGATCGGCAATATAACGCGCTAAAAATGAACAATTACCCGACTAACTTAATAGATAATATATTCAACAAACGAATACACAAATACTATAATTCCACACAAAATAATATCCAAAATAAAGAAAAAAGCAACAAAAAATACATTTCACTACCCTTCATAAACGGTTTATCACAGCCCATAAAAAAACTTTTTGAAAAGCATAACATAGGTATCTGTCATAGGGCCCAAAATTTGCTGTCCAATAACTTCTCAAAACTTAAAACAAGAACACCGAAAAATAAAAAAAGTAATGTTGTTTATGAAATACCATGCGAGAACTGTGATGGTGTATATATAGGGCAAACCAGTTAATACTTAGAGAACAGAATGAAAGGGCATAAATACGACAAAAAAAACACAACAGCCCTCACCCGACACGAAACACCAAAAAAGCATACAATTAATTTCAAC
>JAEQML010048462.1:0-53631 GCA_016904865.1 Pissodes strobi | reverse complement strand
CTACCTCCTCACCTTTTACCAACTATATATGCTGAAAAGCTGCAATGCCAACCAGGACTACACAATAAATCAGTATATAAGGCTCTTCAAATGAAAATTAAGACAATGACTGATAAGGATAAACACTGCATCCTTTGTATCGATTGTAGGCACTCAACCAAATGGTGATAAACTTCGTACTATTTTAGAAGATTGTATTTTAAATTTAAAGGATATATATTTAAAAGCGGAAGGCATATTAAGTGACATGGGCTCAAATTTTATTGATTTGACTAAATGTTTAGGAATTACACCTGAAAATACAGAGTTTTAGGTAGGCGGTGATAATATGTTCTATATTTTTAACCCATGTCATTTAATTAAGGCCACCCGCACTAACTTAAGGCAGCACACCTTTTACTTTCAAGGTAGAAAAACGCCTTGGTCATTTATTAAATAATGTGATAAAAAGCAGTTCTGCAGGTGTGCATCCAAACTCACTAATTCTGACGTTAATCCCATAAGTTTTGAAAAAATGAGAGTGAGTTATGCCGCTCAACTTTTGAGCCACTCAATTGCCAGTTTGGGTGCACTTCCAAATGAAGCTTTTGCAGCAATTGAAATTGTAGAAACAATTAATAATCTTTTTGATCTCTTATCATTAAATAATTCTTATAAATTTAAGAATGTATTTGACAGATCTTATTCACAGTTAGAATTTTGAAATGAAGCTTTGGATTTTTTGCCAAATTTAAAGGTAATAAACAAAAATGGTCAAGATTATTAAATGTTGGTCTATTACAATAAGAAGTCTTCTCAGTGTATGGCAAGCACTTTTAAACTGTGGGTATAAATATCTTAAAACCAGATTGTTTAGAAAATCCTGTAACCCAGCAGGGAGGCAATTGCATAAATCCCACATCAATACAGTTTCAAAGTGCTTTTAGATAATTATTTGTGCAGAATTATTTCCACTAAAATCACATGAATTGTAGGGAGAATTTAAATGATGTTCTCATTAGTTTAAAATCCATGGACATGGTAGAAATTATTAATAAGGAGTTGGAAACATCAACTGCAGCAATTTGCTTGCCCTGATTGAAATTACCGTAAAGAAACCATTCCACCACAGAATGCTTTCTATTATGTCTGTGGATATTTGATGAAAATGTGTTGGTGGTTTATCATCATCACCAGAAAGTATTTTCAATTCGCAGTTTGAGAACATATGTAGGTACAGGCGAAAAAAAAATTCTAATTATCTCGTGAATATAATTGAAAAAGTACAATTTCTCCATCCCTATTCAAATTTTCCCCAGTTGTTTGTATTAAAACTATTTATAAGACTAAAAATATTTTATTCTTTAAAATTTAATATTAGACATCTCAAATGTAATAGTTCTGATAAAAAAGGCATTCGGAAATTGAAAATCCTATCACATGTATAGTTGATAAAAATTATTGCATTTTTCATTTCATAAAAATTTACTCTGATTTTTGAAAACTTATGTATGTATGTATGTAAATAGTAGCGTTTAGAGCTGTGTGTGTTCTCTTTAAGCAAAAGGGTATTAGCAATTTTTTTTAAGTTATTTGATCTAGATATGGTATTGATAATTTGTGCTTATAGATTTGAGTAATATTGTTCTCATATTTATTTTTGTATGGTTTATTAATAGTGGTATGTAACGGTAAATTGTTACCGTAAAGTTTAAAGCCAGTATTGTTTATATGATAGCAACCACTAATTTATTATAAGCATTATTATATTCGTTGTCTTATTAGTATATGTAGGTACAATTATATAATAATAAATGTAATGCACAGCGACCTTTAACTATAAATAATTAAAATCATTTGCATTACGTGGTCAGTATTGAGTCCTAGATTCTGTTAAGTTAACCAAAGTTCATGTGCTTGGGAAGACAGTTGAAATTTTATCCCTTTAAATTCTTCTGCTAGGATTTTTACCGAGTATATCTGTTAACAGTGTAATTAGAGTACCGAGACGACAGAGGATCGAACAAGGTCGGCGGAAATGAAGAGTTGGTGCTATCTTACTCTTTAACAAAGGAGGTTGCTAATGTTAGACCATCAGTCAGTAATAGTTTTTTTTTCGAGCCATGCCTTATAGAGGACATAGTCAGTCATCCCTCCCTGGGATGGCTTAGTATTGCCTTTATATGGTAATTTTTAATTTTTGGTTGTACCCGTATGTCAAAATTTGTTAATTAAACATTTTTAGTTGCATTTCTGCCGAAATCTACGCCGCAAATTTACTTTCAATAACCTTTGATTAATAAACATTGTTAGGCTAGTGAAAATTATTGTCTTTTATTCAAATTAATAATTTAACAACATTGTCTTCATAAGAGTGGGTGTAAGGGTTAAAATCCCTTAAGACAACTGGGGTAAGTAAGTACTCCTGACTTACAACTCCTCGGCCTACTGGTTAATTAATAAAAACTTTTTGGTTGTGTTGTTGCAAGTTTTAATTTTCCTCCACGTTTCAAAGGTTCAAAAAATTTACCCAATACTTTTGTAAATATAACTTATCGTAATTTAAAGAAATTGAGTACTATTTATAATAACAAGAAGTTGCTGAAACTAGTATAACAAGAAATGTCTATTTGAGAACCGCTGAAAACGTCGTACAATATATCTTTTTCTACTACCTATCAAAAACCTCTGCTACACCTCTTCAATAACTTCCAAACCAGGCGCGTGTAAGCTCAAAGTGCTATTATTTAGGTTAAAAATTGACACAGCAACTTCTTAACATGATAAATGAAATCATGAAATACGTGGGTTTATTTTTCTCTCAACGCACCCTCACTAAAGCAAAGTAATTATTTAAATAAAATTACAAGAAAATATTGAGATTCCTTTATCAACAAATCGTAGAAGAAATATAAGTAATATATATTTTTATGATGAAAGCTTTCAGAAATTATTATCGACAAAGCTGACAGGAAGTAGGAAAACCACTAATTATCGAAAAGCTTTAAATTTTCCTGAGTCAGATTCAAATATGAAACTTGAGCATATTTTCCACTTCAAGTTTTTTATAGTGTAGTCACAGAGTCGCTTCCTTTCGAGCCACTTCAGCCACTTCATGGTTTGAGCAGTTTACAAATATGGTGTCCAACTGTCATCGGCTCTGCCGGAATCGGTCCCTTGAACATCAAAGGTGCCGACGCTTTATGTTGCTACTCGTTGGTTTGTTATACTCGGCTACCAACATCCAAAATGATCTAAGTGTATCCTTTACCTATTAATGAAAAAAAGCTTCAAGATGTTAAAACCCTCGTAGAAAAATATGTTCCAGCTGTAGATCAGTGGTACTGCAAACACATTTTTGTAGAAGAGCCGACTGTTGAACCGCCACCTGAAGACGAAGAAGTTGACGAGAGATCCTATGAGTCGGATTCATCATTTATTTAAATTTAATTTTCTGTTCTACGTTGAGCTGTAATCAGTTTACGAAAAAAATAAAACCTTTAAGTTACTTGAAGTGTTTTTTATTTTTTTATATTACTTTTGGAGGAGATACATTATAAAATATGTATCGAAAATATATATAAAATAAAAATTAAATAAATAAAATAACTACGTTGGGGTTTGGAACCTTCGGCAACATGCACTAAAACAAAGTTTTATCCACAATACCGAAACAGAATATTTGCACTCGACGCGCGTTTCGCTAACCATGTTAGCATCATCAGGAGATGATTAAAACTAAAATTAAAATCTACCTAACTCCCTTTTATACTACTGTTTGCTTAATCAAGCGGAACTAAAACGAACCAATCCTGGGATCCCGCTAGTCACGCTTGATCAACCAATACAATGGACTATACGGAATAGGCCCTCTATCTCTATTTAAACTATTCTTACATTTAATAGTTTCCATACTTTCATATGCGTCTAATAATCTCCTATCAGTTATATTATGAATTAATTTTAAATTTTTAATTGTTGTTCTATGATTATTATCAAAAGCATGCTCGTCAACACTTGATTTATCTGTTCTACCATACTTTAAATGAGCTATATGTTCTTTGAATCTCGTCTGTATAGATCTTCTAGTTTGCCCAGCATATTTTTGGATACAATCCATACATCCAATTTCATATATTCCACTTCTTTCTAATATTTCAATTTTGTCCTTTGGACCACCTAATAATTTCTTAATGTTAAACTGAGTCTGGTGTACTAATTTTAAACCTACTTCCTTAAAAACTTTTTGGAGTCCTCTAGTATACTGAGGATTATACGGTATCGAAACGTATTTTGTATTTTCATCCTGATTAACGAAAGAAGTGGAATCACGAATGGTCTTTCTAAACAAATGCCTATTAATAAGTTTATTTATTAAGTTAGTATTAAAACCATTAACTTTCGCTATATTTCTAATAGTTTCCTTTTCATTATTAAATCTTTCTCTGCTAAGAGGAAGGTTAACCAAACGGTGTACTAAAAAATGAAAGCTGGCCATTTTATGTTGGTCGCAGTGGAAGGAGTCATTAGGAATATATCGGTTAGTGGCAGTATTTTTTCTATAAATATCAAATTCTAGTGTGTTATTATCGTTCCTAATCACTAAAGTATCCAAAAATGGTAGCTGGCCATTGTTCTCGACTTCATAAGTAAATTTAATGGTGGGGAAACGGTTGTTTAGTTTTGTTACAAAATCTTCAACATTAGCGGTTTTTGTGTCGAAAATCGCGAAAATGTCATCCACATACCTGTACCATACCCTTGGAAAATATTCGAACTTCTCACTGATTTCATTTTCAAATTTACCCATAAAAAGGTTAGCTAAGAACGTTAATCGGGATGAAAATACAAAATACGTTTCGATACCGTATAATCCTCAGTATACTAGAGGACTCCAAAAAGTTTTTAAGGAAGTAGGTTTAAAATTAGTGTACCAGACTCAGTTTAACATTAAGAAATTATTAGGTGGTCCAAAGGACAAAATTGAAATATTAGAAAGAAGTGGAATATATGAAATTTGATGTATGGATTGTAACCAAAAATATGTTGGGCAAACTAGAAGATCTATACAGACGCGATTCAAAGAACATGTAGCTCATTTAAAGTATGGTAGAACAGATAAATCAAGTGTTGCCGAGCATGCTTTTGATAATAATCATAGAATAACAATTAAAAATTTAAAATTAATTCATAATATAACTGATAGGAGATTATTAGACGCATATGAAAGTATGGAAATTATTAAATGTAAGACTAGTTTAAATAGAGATAGAGGGCCTATTCCGTATAGTCCATTGTATTAGTTGATCAAGCGTGACTAACGGGATCCCAGGATTGGTTCTTTTTAGTTCCGCTTGATTAAGCAAACAGTAGCATAAAAGGGAGTTAGGTAGATTTTAATTTTAGTTTTAATCATCTCCTAATGATGCTAACATGGTTAGCGAAACGCGCGTCGCGTGCAAATATTCTGTTTCGGTATTGTAAATAAAATCACTAAAAATAAAAATACTTCGAAATAAATCGAATATATAGAGATATATAGAAATAAACCCCACAAGAGTTATCATTTACAACGTTTTTTATTTTTTTTTTTTTGGTGCAAAAAACCAAATTTTGAAGAACTTCTAGCTCCTATGTTTTTCAATAATATTGGTTTTTAATGTTTGCTTAACAATTTTATTCGATATGTCTTAAATAGAAAGCTTGTATGCTACCTGTTTGTCATAAGCATTGAAAAATAGAAGTTTTTTTTTAATTTACCAAAAGTTATAAAATATGGACTTGTCCGGGTTTTGCACCAAGGTCTTCAATTGTGATCAAGTAGATCTACCATCTCTTCCTGTGACTGAACGCGGTCAGAAACTGTAATCATCAGGAGATTATTAATCCTGATGCTATAACATAGCGAAATGCGCATCGAGTGCAAAAATTCTGTTTTAGTACATTTTGCCGACGGTTCCAAACCCCCGACTTAATTCTTTAAGCACACATTCTCCTGGGTAAAGAATGAAACTGAGTTGTGACGCATTGTGCATCGGTTAAAGTCAGCGTTAACTTAATTTTTCTGGAAAATGGCTACAAGTAGAAATTTAAGGTCATGTTCTAGCGACGAAAACTTCACAAGGTTCCGAAAAGCCGAGACGACACTTCGGTTGGGAATTTCTTAAAATAAATACTCCCTAAATAGTTCTTGGTTTCGAAAATGTCGGGAAAATGGACCTAAAATTAAAAAAAAAACAATTTGAAGGCAAAAACTTAGTTTTATTTTTTTTTCCAAAACAATGATTTTTTTGTGAAAAAGCTGATCAATCGACCAGAATCTACGCCACGTATCATACAAGAGACCACTTTACGAATGATGACGCCTTTTATACAGGGTGAACTAGATGAATTTAAACATTTCGCCATTTCGAATATCGACACTAACAAGAGATATAAGGCATTTAAAATCTTATTTAAATTACCCAGTATATCTTGTCAGTTTCTGTAATATATTGATGCAATTAATTATCTACCTAACTGCTAAATTTATAAAAAATGTGTATTACGCCGGTCTATATACTGATATTCAGTATTGGCTTGGCATTTTATCGGCGGCGGCGTAGTTCAAATAGTAGAGCGCTCGCTTAGCATGTGAGAGGTACCGGCATCCATTAATACCCACTCAATAACAGGGCCTTAGTACTCATCGTGTGCCGTGCGTCGTCTATGTAGGCTGCGCAATGTTAATCAAATAAGGGGACACATACACTAATATTTATGAAAACTATCAATAGGTATATGGCTTACTTGGTTAATGTATCCCGCGTCGCCTATCATCGAGTGGCAGATTGTCGAGAGTGCTCTGTATTATTTTAGAAATGGGCACGAATAGGGTAGCAGTATTAGATAATTAAATAAATTAATTACAAAATACCATATTATAAAAAGAGGAAAGATCACCTTTTAGAAATATGTTTTTTACAATATTGGAGAAATTGTACTGTAATAGATACATTCTTTATATACAGGTATCCTAATATTCGCTACTATCGCAGTAGTATGGCAACGTTGCAACCAATTGCGCCTCTATCACGATTACCCTTCTTCCCTCCAAATAGCAAAGTCCTACATGCAATACGTCACGAGCTAAAATTTTGTAAGCACTTTTGTACAGGTGTTGTTGCATCGATTCCCGGCGGCTACAAGAAACTTTTTTTTAATTTTATTTAGTTTGTATAATATCGTTTTGTTGAAGTTTTAGCATTTGTCGCGTATATACACATCGTAATTTTTTTTAGCTAATAATCGACAAAGCACACTATAATTAATTCAAAATGATAATAAAAATAACATTGCTTTGGATCGATATGGTCATTTCCTCGACTAATTGATTAAAATTCTTGATATGCCATGACTTACATTTAAAGGAAGCTTTACCAAATTAAACTATAAATCTCTAAAACTCATACGTTTTTCAAAAAATATTGGTCATATATATCCCTCTGACGTTTACTCGTGTATCTATATTTCAGTGGGTTTTGACATGGGGGCGATATCTGAGAAAGATGGCCCTAATCACCTAAGAGGTAATCCCATCCGCTTGAGTTATGATATGACCGGTCAGCCTATAAAGTCGTAAATGTTGATTCAATAACCCATATTCTTCCACTCCGTTTAGTAAGGGGGCATAGGTTAGTTCGCCAAAAATATGCTTCGGTGTTTCTAATCACATTAGACCTTGTATAATATAAGGGAATATGTTTATTATTAAGTCAAGTATGTTTTAAGAAAAAACGCTCCAAATGATACATTTGTAAATGGTCTAAGCTTAGACATTCACTCCATAATAGGAATAAAATTTTTCTTCATCATAAGCTAGTTCTTCTGAAAATTTTATATTTTACGGCGCAAACTGGTCAAGGCTACCAAGCTAATAGTGACAATGTGTACTTCCAACCGGATAAATCCTTGCAGAATAAATTTGGTGATAAATGGATATGTTATGGAAGGATCAATAAACTGGCTTCTCTGGTCACCTGACCTGATTGTACCTGATGCTTTTTATGAGGCTACATCAAGGATAATGTTTAAAATTCGGACGACCTCAAAAACAATATTCCAGAAAATCCCTCGCCAATTTCTTGCGGATGCTTATAATAATTTGTTGAGGATATTTAGAAAATGCATTAAATTCGATTCTGTATGAACATGTTTTATTGCAAGAATATATTTGTTTTTCACCTGTTTAGAGTAAAGTTATGGTTGATGACCCATAAACTGGTAAATGAGTCTAATATATACAAAGACCAACATGCATCGACCCTTGTATTTAAAATAAAAATGTTAGAAGAAGAAATGCCAGAATCAACACCTTGTACAAGGTAAACATCTGCCACGCAACTGTTAGAAAGAAGAAAAGTCGCAATAAGAACGAGAAAAGTGGGCGTTCGATATTTCCTATTTTTCCAAACATTTTAGAAATAATGAATAATGCTTAACTTCTTGAACCACAAGGACTTCTACTCCCAAATATGTTATAATATTAGCATTACATGGACCCAAATCTTTTGTTATAATTCTGCAATATGGAAACAAATATTTTTAATATTACGTCATCTGCGGAGCAATAGTTCTATCTTGCAAAACAAAATTATATGTAGGACAATTTTCTATAAAGAACCAAATGCATTTGGTTTCTTATTGCAGAACGTTTTTGTCCTTATAAGGCCACTTGCTTCCGTTTAGAAAGCTAAACTTATTGCAGCTGTTATATTTCTGTGTTATTTTGCCCTTAAAATAAATAGTTTTGAAATATTTCAATATTATTAAACAAATTTTGTCTGAAAGAGTTTAAGAAATGCTAGTAAAGATGGTGATATTACTAAAGTATTTTTCAAAGGATTCGCCAACCCTAAAAGCATTACGCAAAGATTTTTAGACTCTGGTCAAAGTTTTTGCCTAATGACAGTGATTTTGGGGATGTCGAGTGCGGAATAAAAGGTCAAAATAAGCTATTCTCCCCAAAGGATTATTTTAATGTAATGAGAATATGTTGAAGAAAAACATCCAATCCATGGTACAAAAATGGAAAATAAAATCTACTACGCGTAAAATTTTCACTTTACGCACTCTCTAAGACTCGTAAAATATACCTTTTTATGCAGTGCGTAAAATAAATTACTTTACGCACTATTGCATAAAGTAAATCTTACGGATTTTTAACATTTAATGCAGTGCGTAATAGTATATTATGCAATAAGTGCCGAATGTCATAACGTCTCGTGAGTGTGAAGAGTCTTTTCAGTACGTGTAGCACACTATACTTTTTTCTACAACTGCTGCATTTACTGGGAGTGTGGTAGAAAATTACATGTTATATGGGAATTTTTTTTATTATTGATTTATCACAAAGTTTTATTCCAAGCGAAAGAAGCCACGTGAGTAAGAGATTCTCGCTAAACACTAACTAGGGGCACAGTCCTAAAATGGGACCACCTGTGTGGGGTTTCTATTTTCCAAATATTTTGAAAAAGAGGCTCCGGGGGCTAAGCCCTAAAATGAGGCCCCAGGGGGCGAAACCCTAGAACGGGGCCTATGGTACGGGAGTCCCATTTTTTTCAGATTTAGGATTGAAGCACCGGGGGCGAAGGCCTTAAATTGGGCCCTAAGCCTTAAAAGGGGCCCCTGGTATGAGAGTCCCGTTTTCTACAGTTTTGTAAAAAGGAGCTCCTGGGGAGGGGGGGGAGGGGGTGGTTGACGAAGCCCTAAAATTGTGCCCATTTTTTTAGAGATCTGGGAATGGGACAACTGAGGGCTAAGCTCTAAAACGGAGAAGAAGCCCTTTAATCTAAATACCCGAATAAGTGTGTGCCGTGTGAAAAACATACTTTGCACATGCCTTGTGCAAAGTATACTTTTCACAGTTTGAAATGTGCAGTTTTCAAGAGCAGTTGTTAGTACGTTTTTACCTATTTTCATGGCAGTCGTAGAAAAAATAATTTATTTTACACAGTAGTGCGTAAATAAAATTAATAATATTTTGATTTTTTCGTTTTACTCGTGTGTAAAGTACCTTTTTGTATTCACGGGATTGTCGCCTGAGCCGTAGGCGAAAAATGCTATAACATTACACACTTGTTGCATAAATAACTATTAAAATCCACGAAAACATTTACTGGCTGAAAATTAAAGAGATTAAACTTTTAAAAGGAAAAAAATATAGCATTTTCATAAAAACAAATTACAATGGCAATCATGATTACAAATAAATAATAATAAATAAAAAAAGAAGACATGACCAAACTAATTTTTCTCGAATAAACGATACTACTATTTACATGGATTTTGAGTTAGCCGTGTAGTTTACCGTTATTTATGTTTTCTATTTTTTAAAGTGTTCTTCTTTTCTGTTCTTGTTCTGTAACATAGAGGTTATTTTTCTAATAATCAATACAGTGTTTTATTTTTATTTACTTATGTGTTTTATCACCCGATTATATCAAAATTTTAGTTAAGTTACTTGAGTAAGACTTGAGCTCCTCAAATGTTATAATTTTATTTTTTAAAATGTTTTGTAACATAAAAGTTGTTTTCTGTTTATCAATAGAGAACCAAGTGTTTTTTTAGTTCACTGATAATGTGTTTTATTAAAATAATTGGTGTTGTATTAACTTAGTTCCTTTCAAAATCAGAAATATCAAAGTTGTAGTTAAGCTATAGAGAACCACGTAATTTTTTATATACTAGCAAATGTTTTTTTTTAATTAAATTCTTTAGAACAGGTGGTTTCCTTATTAAGGTTCAAATAATTTTTTTTTAAATAAATATATTTTTTTAATAAATATCAGTTGAAACTTTTAATAGTTTTTCTCAGTTTTCTCCAAATAAGGTAAATGTTGGTTGGTTCCTTGTTGCATAATTAAATATTTAAACAATTCCAATGCTAAGAACCAAATTGGTTTCACGCTGAATATACGTTTAAAAAGCATATACCTACATCTTCTCGACTCTTAAGTTTTTCAAACTGTACATTAGAATGTGTAACTTAGATGTATCACCTGTATATTTCTCTATTCAGGAAGGCCATTAAACTAAACTTAGTGAAGACCAATTAATCACAGATGAAATACCCAGAAGAGCTAACTTTAGTCATACGCCATAGCACTCTACTTATTACTCACACATATCGAAAACTAAAATAATATCCACATGAAATAAAGCTTCCTAAAATGATATTTTATTTTATTTTAAAAATAAATTTTGGTTAAAGATTTTTAAGTGCTTGCATTTTCTTAGAACCACCTCCCTGATTACGTTCGACGTAGGCAATATGCCCGATTTGCGAGGGTCAACCCTCCGAATATCACAAACTTATTACCCAAATTGAGGAAAGCTTTTTCATATTAGATACATTTTTTGTTGACTCAGGAAATATTGCGGAAAATTCTCCAATAAATTGGGATTGCTTTTTCTATTGAAACCTTTTATTGAAGGGAATCTTTAGGCGTTTTAGATAACTGTTATATCTGAAATTTACGTCAATACTTAACATATAATGTCATTGGCTGTTATTAGAATATCTGTAAATCAAACCGATTAGTATATTATTATATTTGGAAAACATTTAATGGACTTGAAGAAATGAAAGGAAAAAAAGGACTATAGCACGAAATGAAAATGAATATTTGGATATCCAGAAAATTTGAATAAATGTACATATTTTCTACATATTCTCCTATATTTTGAGTAGATTTAAACAAGTTCTCCCTCATTTTATTGTCAATAGAAGCGGAAATAGACTACTGATAATCATTGTTAAAGTTAAATATTTCATCTTGTATTATTTGCCTTAAAACGTTAAGATCGGGAGACCTAATATAATGTACCCTGTTTTTTTAAACTCCGCAGAAAAAATATCTAGGGGATTTAGATCCGGGCTGTTCGCTGGCCATCTTATTATACCATGCCTACCGATCGAAATATCATAACAATTATCTAGATAGTTTGTGACAGGCATGATATTATGGGGTGGAGCGCCGCCGTCTTGTCGCCAAATGAGGCGGTTGTAATGGCCAATGAGTAAATTCTCCAATAGAGGCTCAATGTTGTCTTAAAGAAGATTGGTATATCGCTCTCCGTTTAAATTTCCGTTATCGGACCAATTATCTTGTTTCCCAGTATCCCACACCAAATACTCAGCGACGTGCGCCCCTGAATTCAAACCGGCTGAATTTGGTGAGGGTTTTCTCCAGACCAATAATAATTATTATTTTTTAATAATTATTAGAAGAGGGACATCAACCATCTGAGCGGAATTTATTCTTATCTTCTTCTTTTAGATAAAAATGAACGGTGTGTGCTTAAGTTTGAACGGCAAAAGTGAAATCTTAAAGAAAATTACATTAAAAACTAAATAAAGTGAAAAAAGGTTTCTTGAAGGAAGAGGTCGGGTACGAACGGTATACACTATACATCATAGAAAAGTGATTTATATAAATCACTTTTCTATGACATATATGTCGCACGATAGGCGTGAATCCTACCTCTAAGCCATCATCCCACTCAAGCGATTTTGTGGAAAACGAGTGAAGTATACGGATCGACATTATATATATTTAATAGTTGACTACTACGTTTTCATGTTTATAATTTGGTTAGGCAGTTAGGTACATTATATTCGAATCAATTTACTATGAACTGACAAGATGTACAGGGTCATTTTTTATACTTTCCGACCACCTTGTAACTTTTTGTGCCTCTGTGTGGAAAAAATATGTAAATAGGAAAGTTCTAGTGCTTGAGAAGTAGTTCTCATAAAATTTTTTTTGTCTATACAGGGTGTGAAAAACAAAAAAAAAATATATTTTTTTTAAATGAAACACCCAGTATATTTCTCCTCAGGACGAAAGATCTTTCTTCTCCGACTTCAAAAATATATAATTTATCTACATTTGCTTAAGCCATTTCGGAGGTATTTAACTTTAAAGGTTGATTTAAATAAAATAAATCATTGTTTTAATAATTTTTTATTATTGTACACAAATTAGTATGTTAACATGTTTGATAATAAAAGTTCAGTATTTCAATTATTGTTGAATATGCCCACTATTGATAAAATCCCGGAAGTCGCTTTCTAATTTATTTATTGCATGGGTAATAAAAATTGGACTATATAAACGACCTTCGTTTATACAGGTTGCTACAAATTCGAGTGCATGCATGGGGATCTCGGGAACCGTAAGAGATACGTAGTCGGTTAAATTAAGGCAAAGTTGTGCAATTTGATGCCCAACAAGATGCAGTTTTGAAATTTGAAAAATTCCGAATAGTTCCGGAGATATTCGTAAAAAACCGAAAAGCAGCTATTTTATTTTTATTTTTTGCTGACTTTATTTGAAGATATATTATAACATAAACTTAACATTATTATTGCCACTTTTTCCCCTTTATAAAATGGCAGCATCAATTTTTAAATCTGACGTTTCGTTTCCGGGTCCCCATCACCAACTTCATTTTTTTAAATACGTACCTGGATTTTTTATTTCACTTTTTAGAAGCCTTTGGTCACCCAAAACCAACGATGTATCATACTTATCAATATACCAACAAATCTAGATTTTTTCCATAAGAGATAATGTGTTAGACAGAGATGGCGCGATCTTTTCTGACCCGATATTCTCATAAGTGAATTATGAGAATATTTGTTACCGCTATTGGACAAGTGTGATACATCATTGGATTTGGGAGACCAAAGGCTTCTAAAAAATGAAATAAAAAATCCAGGTCCGTATTTAAAAAACTGAAGTTGATGATGGGGGCCCGGGCACGAAACGTCAGATTTAAAATTTGATACTTCCATTTTATAAAGGGGAAAAAGTGGCAATAATAATGTTAAATTATGTTATATTATCTCTTCAAATAAAGTCAGGAAAAAATAAAAATAAAATAGCTGCTTTTCGGTTTTTTACGAATATCTCCGGAACTATTCGGAATTTTTCAAACTTCAAAACTGCATCTTGTTGGGCATCAAATTGCACAACTTTGCCTCAATTTAACCGACTTCGTATATCTTACGGTTTTCGAGATCCCCATGCATGCACTCGAATTTGTAGCACCCTGTATAGTATAAAATTCTCACCCTGAGCTCTTCAATAATGGCACTTCTCTGATCATAAACTTTGTTTTTAAATATCCCCACAAAAACGCATCTAAAGCCGTGAGATCTGGACTGTTCGGTGGCCAGTGGACGGTTCCCCGCCTATTATTTGACCATATTGGCGAATTGGAAGCATATCCAAGAGAACCTCTGTTTCCTGATTTAAAAATTGTAAATATCTTTCGCCAGTTAGGGAACCTTTATAAAAAATATAGCCAATAATTTGAGATAATAGCTGTTTTTGTCACTGTCAGTCACGGCTATTTTGACACATTTCATATATTTCTATTTGGCGAGCAAGGCTAATTCGATTGATTTGAATTTATGCTTTGTCAACTTTTAAAGGCAAATAGCTCGGAAATGACTTAAGCAAATGTAAACAAATTATATATTTTTGTAATCTGAGAATAAAGATCTTTCGTCCTAAGGAGAAATATACCCATTTAAAAAAAATATATATTTTCGCACTTTTTGCAACACCCTTTATAGACAAAAATATGTTTTCTGAGAACTACTTCTCCAGCACTATATCTTTTATATACATTTTTTTCTACACAGTAGCACGAAAAAGTTAAGGGGGTTGGAAAATATAAAAAATGGCCCTGTACACGTCCAGTGTTTTGCCCATGGCATGAAATGAAAATATGTGATGGCTAAGCCAAAATTATCAGATTTTGATGTAAATTATGTTAAAACCTGGAAAAGGTAGAACAAGCAAAATATATCCCTTCTGATTCGCCATATAATTATGTAATCTTCAGATTTTTTATCAGGTTACTGGCAAAATTATTTTAAATTCTGATAATTATGTGACAATCTGCAACACTCTTTAAGACTTTAAATGCCGTGTTATAAGATTCTTCTAGTTGGTGTCGCAATTTTAACATTGAAAATGTGTTTATTTTCCTAGTATAGGGCCTCAAATCGTGAAAAAGTACATGCTACATTTGCCACACATGACGTCATACGCGTGAGTGATAGTGTTAGTTTGTTTACTCAAACTTAAATTTGATCATAAGATATTAGAATCGCTTCAAATGACTAAAATAAACTGGAACTAACTTAAGCTAACCGAAAGTTGATCGAACGACTACCCAAAAGTAACCAAAGCACCAAAACGGGCATAGACTAAAACGCATTGGAACAGATTAAAAATATTAAAGTAAGTTAAGACCGACACAAATTAACCGAATTTTGGCGACTAACCAAAACTAACCGAAAACATTAAAGTTGGTTATAACGCATCGGAACCTGCTCAAATGACTAAAATAAATTGGCACTAACTTAAAGTAACCGAAAATTTGTTGAATGCCAAAAGTAACTAAAAGCACCAAAAGGGGCTAAAACGTATCAGAACAGATGAAAAATGTTAACGTAAGTTAAAACTAACCTAAATTAACCGAATTTTGGGGATTAACCAAAACTAACCAAAAGCATGAAAATTGGTTATAACTTTTCGGAACCGGTTCAAATGACTAATATAAATTAAAGCTCACTGAAATTAACCGAAAGTTGATTGAACGACTAACCAAACTAGCCAAAAGTAACTAAAAGCACCAAAACGGGCTAAAACGTATAGGAACCAGTTAAAAATATTAAAGTAATTTAAAATTAACCCAAATTAACCGAATTTTGGCGACAAGCCAAAACTTACCAAAAACATTAAAATTAGTTATAAGGTATCGGAACCTGTTCAAATGACTAAAATTACTTGGAACTAACTTAAAGTAACCGAAAGTTGATGAATGACTAATCAAAAGTAACTAAAAGCACCAAAACGGGCTAGAATGTATCGGAACAAATTAAAAATAGTAAAGCAAGTTAACACTAACCCAAATTAATCGAATTTTGGCGACTAACCAAAACCAACCTAAAACATTAAAATTGGTTATAACTTATCGGAACCGGTTTAAATAACTAGAATTAATTAAAGCTAACTGAAATTAACCGAAATATGATTGAACTACTAACCATAACTAACTAAAAGCACCAAAAAGGGCTAAAACGTATGGGAACAGATTAAAAATAATAAAGTAAATTGAAACTAACCCGAATAAAACGAATTTTGGCAACTAACTAAAGTTAACCAAAAATAATTTAAATTGGTTATAACGTATCGGAACCGGTAAAATGACTAAAATAATTTGGAACTAACTTAAAGTAACCGAAAGTTGATTGGATGACTAACCAAAAGTAACTTAAAGCACCACAACGGGCTAAAACTTATCGGAACAGATTAAAAATATTAAAGTAAGTTTAAACTAACCCAAATTACCGACTTTTGGCGACTAACCAAAACTAACCCAAAACATTCAAATTGGTAATAACTTATCGGAACCGGTTCAAATGACTAAATTAAATTAAAGCTAACTGAAATGAATCGAAAGTTGATTGAACGACTAACCAAAAGTAACCAAGAGCACCAAAACGGGGTAAAACGTATCGGTACAAATTAAAAATATTGTAAGTGAAAACTAATCCAAATTAACCGAATTTTAGCGACTAGCCAAAACCAACGAAGATTCTACTATGATAAGAAAACCCATCACACGTTAAATATTTGACCCCCGAAATGGGGCCATACTCTGAAAAGCCTGGCCTCATCGACAGAAGGTCGCTTGAAATGCGCCCACGGTGAACTCGCTGTTGCCAATTCGCGTTGGAAGAAAAACAAAAACCGACGCGGCAGCTCTAGCGGCGCGCTTACCGACGCTTATTCGCGTATTGCGAATTATTGGCAACGTGGGGCATGAATCGCTCGAGGGTTAACGCCGCTAGGTAAAATTTTGTGAGCGCATTGATGTCTCTAAGCCGTTTCACGTGCGCCCATAAGCATGAGTTTTCCTATCGTAGTAGAATTTTCTTTGCCAAAACTAACCGAAAACACTAAAATTGGTTATAACGTATCGAAACCTGTTCAAATGACTACGTTAAATTGGAACTAACTTAAAGTAGCCAGACGAAACGGGCTAAAACGTAATCGTAACCAAAAGTAACTGCAAGCACCAAAACGGGCAAAAACGTATCGGAACAGATTAAAAATATTAAAGCAAGTTAATACTAAGCCAAATCAACCGAATTTTGGCGACTAACAAAAATTCACCAAAACATTAAAATTGGTTATAACTTATCGGAACCGGTTCAAATGACTAAGATAAATTAAAGCTAATTAATCGAATGTTGATTGAACGGGTATACCAAAACTAACTATAAGCATCAAAAAAGGCTAAAACGTATCGGAACAGACTAAAAATATAAAAGTAAGTTGAAACTAACCCAAAATAACCGAATTTTGATGTCTAACTAGAATTAAACAAAATCATTTAAATTGGTTATTGTATATATATTAGTAATAACGTACCGGAAATGACTAAAATAAATTGAAACTAACTGAAAGTAACCGAAAGTTCATTGAATGACTAACCAAACTAAAAGCACCAAAACGCGCAAAAACGTATCGGAACAGATTATAATTATTAAAGCAAGTTAAAACTAACCTAAATTAACCGAATTTCGGCGACTAACCAAAACATTAAAATTGGTTATATCGTATCGGAACCAGTTCAAATGACTAAAATAAATGAAAACTAACTGAAATTAACCGAAAGTGGATTGAACGACTATCCAAAATTATCCCAAAAGCACCAAAAAAAGGCTAAAATGATACCAGATTAAAAATATTAAAGTAACTGAAACTCACCCAAATTAACCGAATTTTGGCGACTAACTTAAATTAACCAAAAATATTTAAATTGGTTATATCGTATCGGAACCGGTTCAAATGACTAATTGGAACTAACTGAAAGTAACAGAAAGTTGACTGAATCACTATCCAAAACTAACCAAAAGTAATTAAAACCCACCATAACGGGCTAAAACCATTGATTTGTATAAGAGTGGATAAGCAATAAATAGACCAAACATGGCAAATTTACGACCGCGAAATGTAAACAAAGAGATTTCTATTTGGACTTGCGCATTAGAAAATTAGTAGGAGCTAGTTGTTGCACCGTGAAGGTAAATAGGCAGGCCCGGACTTCGAAAGTGATTATTTCACCAAATATTCGGTAATGGGCCCCAGTTAGCATAGTGAAACAAACAATAAGGTATAAATAAGTAATACTTATATTAATTAGACTTACTTGCAATAGGAAATCCCGGGTATTTTGCCTCGAATCGAACTCGAATTATTAACTCAAAACGCCGCGCCGTCAAAACGAAAACACGTCAAAGACAAAAGCCAAGTTCGATCCTGGCCGACGCCTGCTGAGACGGCAAGTGTTTTAGTGCGCTTGACAAAACGGTATCTTCTTTGTTTATGTTTTTCCATTTTGCGTCGATTTTGTCATGCGCAGAAACCTGTTTTTTCGCCCATAGGTTGCCACTTTTGAATAGTGCGACAGGCGGCTATTGCTTATCCACTCGTATACAAATCAATGGCTAAAACGTATCGGAAGAGATTAAAAATATTGAAGTAAGGTAAAACTAACCCAAAGTCCCGAACTAAAAGTAATCAAAAACACTAAAATTGGTAGTAACGTATCGGAACCGGTTCAAATGACTGAAATAAATTTAAATTAACTAAAATTAACCGAAAGTTGATTGAATGAATAACCAAAAGTGGCCGAAAGCACAAAAAAGTGCTAAAACATATCAAAACGGATTAAAAATATTAAAATAAGTTGAAACTAACTTAAATTAACGGAATTTTGGCGACTAACTAAAATTAACCAAAAACATTAAAATTGGTTATAACGTATCGGAACCGGTTCAAATGGCTAATATAAATTAAAATTTTCTAAAAGTAACCGATAGCTGATTGAATGACTAACCAAAACTAATCAAACGCAACCAAAGCACCAAAACGACTAAAACGTATCGGAATAGGTTACAAAAATTAAAGTAAGTTAAAACTAGCCAAGTTAATTTTAAAAAGTTTCGTTAACACTCAAGGGTTGTTTTGAGGAAAATAAGTTACAAGTCTTATTTTTAGACAAGCGTCTTGAGTACAAGCGTAATTTTCGATACCACATGCGCAATAGGGAAGCATGAACGAAATATCGGAATTACCATGTCTCTAGGTCCTAGCAAAACCTCTACAACGCCTCGGTAGTGAGGTGGGCAGAGTGCATGCCTGTCATACCTGCGCTGCGGGTTCGATTCCCGTGGGTCGCGTCAGATGTTTTGTGTACCTTTGTTGAGGATACTAACCCAAACTAACCCTTTTCTCTTAATTTAGGGTTAGCCTTGGTTAAATTTTAGTTAGCACTTGGTTAGTTCTTGTTGATCAGCCCCCGTAAGCTAAGCGAGCGGAGGGCCATGCAAAGTTATAATAATACCTATTATTCGTTTCGCCATTGCGCAGGCGGCATTGAAAATTTCGCCTGTACTCTAGACGCTTCGCTTGTATAATTCTTAGAGCTTGCCGAGACGCAAGCTTACCGTTTACCGTTTGTGAAATATTTGTAATTTTGTGACCAAAAACCTAAAAAAATGTGTATAATTTAAAAATATTTTGGACGACCATTTTAGTCCTTTATATTCGAAATTTTTGGGACTAACTCGTGAACGACTTGTCAGATAGCGACCGCTTATATGGCAATTAATTCAATGTCGAATTTATATTTTATTTTGTCTGAATGTCTGTGTGTATGTATGAATGGGCAGATTTTTGGCAGAACATGTCACATTTTTAACATATCGAGCTAAAAGTTGGTATAAAAACGAAATCAATAGTCTTCAGAAGTTTATTTTCGGGCGTCAAAATCAGTGAAGGGCCAGATTAGGTTTCATGGCAGCTAATTTTAAAAAAATCCTTAAACTTCGGGGTTGTTTTGAGTGGGAAAAGTTAGAAGTCTTGTAGAGCTCGCCGAGATGCAACTTTGTTAATCTTAAGAAAATTTCGAAATCTCTAACCGTTTGTGAAATATTTGCAATTTTGTGACCAAAAAACTTTAAAAGAGTTGTTATAATTTAGGAATATTTTGGACCATTATCCTTTTATAATAGCAATTTTTCGGCCTAACTCGCGAACGGCTTTTCAGGTCGCTCCGCACACCTGTACCTGTGTATGGGCAGATTTTTTGATACTGGTCATAGTTTTCAAGATATCGAGCTGAAATTTGGTCAAAGATCTAAATCCACAGTCAATACAAGTCTATTGTCGAAGTTTTTGGGACCACCTCGCGAACAGCTTGTCGGATCGCTCCCAGACCTATGGCAATCGATTTAGGGTCGAAAAAAGTTTTCGTTCTTTTTTTCTGGATATCTGCGTGTATGGGCAGATTTCCATGGCACTAAGTACAGGTCACAGTTTTCAATATATCGAGGTAAAATTTGGTACGAAAATCTAAATCCATAGTCTTTAGAAGCCTAATATCAGACGCCAAAATCGGTGCCTTAGAATAGCCTTCTTTCATAACTTGCCACACGAAAATTTTTAATGCGATTTAGATAGCACGGTTGCCATGGTAATCGAAGATAAGGAACTGCGTGGCTCGACTCTTTTTTTCAAGTGATGATCGTGACAATCACAATTTTGACTAAACATGACATCTTGATAATCAAAAATAACAGAATTATGTCAAAGTTGACAAAATGGACATTATAAAAGAAAAGCTTCCGCGAGACAAAATTTAAATTTTTTTATTTGCATAACCGGTTAGAATATATTCTTGCCCCAAGTTGCGGCAGGAGATATTGAGAAAACAAAAATACAATATCACATCAAATAAAAACCCTATGTGTAAAAATAGCTGTCGCCTCAAATATTGTGTTTTAGAGAGTGGGTATATGAAAAAGGTCTCAGGAGAAAAGCCAGTGATTTGGACAGTGGAAAACTGAGTGCAATCGACCCCAGGGACTGACAAACACCCTCTAGGACAAGTTATTGAATATTCGTGTCTACTCCGATAAAATCGGTATCGGTATCCTTTTTATGCAAAGAATATCGTGTTATGCGGAGAATTATTTATGAGTTCTGGAAAATATACTAGGCCGAGGTTAGAAACGAAAGTATTCAATGAAAGAAACTTTGCAGAGATTTCGGCAGAGACGGGCGAGTGGCAAATAAAGTAAATTATATTTTCCATGGTGGATCCGCCTTTACAGTTTACTTTTATTAATTATCTTTGTAAGTAATTGTTCTGATTTTGTTATTTGAAAATGAAGAGCTAAATTTTGAATCAGATAAAAGCTTATAGAAATCTGTTGTTGCTCAAATGCGGCTTAAATTTGGGTAGATGGGGAAAATGAAGCAAAAGCGTTAATACGTCTGTTTTATTACGAAAATATTGAATACTAAATTCTCGCCTTGTAATGTTCAGCTAGACAAACATGCGTTACGGCTACCTCCGCGTTGTTCCAGAAAGTGGCAATATTAGGGCAAACATTTCTGCCTGAAAAAGTCAGTAGTCGCAGTCATTTCTTAAGTTATTAATCGCGAAATTGTAACCTAAGAACAATAAGAACTTAGTCATACAGTATAGAATATTGTATGATTATAGAAGAGAGTAAATTAATTCCATTCTTAAAAATATGCTTAAATTGCTCTATATAGCATAGAGCATTAAGGGATTTTAAGAATGTGTTTTTGCAATTTGAAAAGCCACCAAAAAATAAAAAATTCAACCAAATTTATGATATAACTAAAATGTTGATCTCATAAAAAGGATTTTGAATCTAATGCATACATTCGTCATTCAGCATCATTTCAAAAACTAGAAGTATGACAAAGCTAAACTATAAGTATTTCAAAATATAGGCTATCACAATATATGCTCTAGAGTAGAGAAAATAAAGAGCGAAAAAGAAAGCAAATATAGTCAAGCAGAAAAAATCAAAATAAATAAATATGTATGAAGCAGCCTTAGATATCAATATTAACTCAAACAACAGATAGGGTACATTGGGGTAAATGTAAACTGGGGTAATTGCAAATGCTCTTAAAATAACACAACAACAGTATTTAGATTTAATTTTTTAAGCTATAAACTATTCAATATAGGAGACAAGACACTAAACAATCATACAAAAATACATCAAGGCCCAATGCAAGTAAGAAAGCATTGTTAAAATGCTGCTGCAATACGACCTGGATAAAAGCACCTTTATCAATTTGCACGTAAAAAGCTTAATCTCAGCAACATTCCTAGTGCAGAAATGAACAGGATTGTAGATCCTCTGACTAAGGCATTATTAGCGAGCTCCTAGTAAGCGAGGAAGTAGGAATTGGCAAAAGAAAATCATTTAACTGACGAGTTACACGGCCAGTGTTCGGCGGAGGCCTATCACACTTGTGAATCTGTATAGCTGTTTCCAAGATATAGAGAGAGAAAAAAGGTCAGAATATTTCCGAAATAAAGAGTGGCTTGCAAGAGTCTCTCAACCCAGCCAAACACAGATTCAACAACTTTTCATGTATAAGATGATTGTTCAAAAAACAACTATAAGCAAAAATTTTATTCATATACTCGACGCGCCGAACAGATTCACCAAACAGGGAAAACACGGATTCAATAATTCTTCTTATTTTATGATTCCATTGATTCCAAACATAGGAACTTTGATTAACACACTCTATTTTTATTTTTTGTATTATGGATAAGAAAAATTGAAATGAAAAACAAAACATTGGGTCGATTCTATCATAAAATAAGACGAATTGTTTCCGCGATTGGTGAATCTGTTCGGCGCGTCAAGTATAGTATTCAGCTGCACTTGCTATCTACCTATTCCAAATTCTGCACTGTCGAGAAACCAGACTATTTATTATACACCCTTGAAATAACTATCGAATTATTAGAAGCAGATTAAGGTCCTGGTTGTTTGTGTGACTCTATGTTAATTTTTTTTCTAAGGTAGTGACACACACACTAAAGGGAGATCCTATGGCGCCCGACGAGCGGTGTGTGTGCGAAGATATTGAATATTTTAGTTATACTTGATATTATTTTCCATATGGCTCGTTGTGTTTTGTGTTGTTTTTAGACTTTTAGCATTAATCGTATTTTTTATATTTGCCTATTTCCTCCTGCCGCTTTATCAAAGGAATGAAAAATGTTTTTAATATATAATCAATAAGTCAAGAAGTTTTATAAATCTAGACACATCAATAACTAGATGAACAATTTCAGCTTTTGGTGTAGTAACAATCAAATTAAAAAATTTTAAAAGCAAAAACGGAAAAATGAAGTTAAGTTTGAAGGAGTGCTGTTTGCACTCAAACTTGTATTAAATGAAAATGTAAGAAATTTGCAACGAAAGCGCTATCACAGACTTAACACAAGTTCACGTTTACGGACTAATAGAAAAAGGGAGATGTTATGTTATATAATTAATTAATTTAAATTTCCAGATGTATATTCCGATGAGCCACTAATAGCGTTTTCTCAGTGAGACATGTACATGAAAATTATCTATAAGGGGGGCAGGGCTAGTATTACTTAGGTGCGACTATTATGACTGATAATGTTTTTTACTCATTTTTTTCAAATCAAACATTAAATTGCAGTTTACTTACCTTTTTCTGCATAGATAAATATTTTTTAAGGGCTTCCGATTAAAACAAGGCTGCGAGCATGAACTCAGCCCTTAGACGGGTCTCATCCAATTTTTTTGAAGCAAAGTTAAATTTGAAAGCAAAAACCTTTGAATATCCAGTTTATTAAAATAGGTAGGTCGTAAAACTTTACTATCGGTACAAAGGTGTCATAACAGATAATAGTAATGTCAAATTTGCTAGGGTGTTTTCTCCATCCAAATTTAATGACCCCGCAATATTTAAATGGAAATTGGTTACCCGTGATATTTGGCTGAAATTTAGGTATTATATTAGGGATGTCCTAAGGATCATTTTTTACCATGTGCACAACCTTGCATATATGATATATGACATGTCATTGTGAGCCGGTGTTAGCTGTCAAAAATTGGAATCTTATTTCCAAAAGCAGACTAATATGACAGATCTTGAGGATCGAGATATCGATATCTACTAAGTCAGCCAAGGTAAATCGAAAAATGGCAACTATTTTGACACCTGTCAAAACTCTGCCAAACGATAGCACTCACCTTTTTCAAGTTTTGATATTTTGTGATAATGTCATTTGACTTTTTTGACCTTTTAGATTGCGTTAGATCTGGGTTTAATATTTGTTTATTAAAAGTCTACAGTTTTCTTTTTTTACTCAAAAGATTATGATTATCTTTGGAACAATAATTATTAATAAGTGTATTTGAAATGCTGCTAAGAAAAAAAATTTAAATATAAATTTTTATGTGATTTTTACAATTTTCAAAAGGAGACAAAAGTCCGTTGTCATTTAGATAGTTTAACAGCTCACAAAGGAAATACAGAGGAAAATACTTTTTATTATAAATATCCAAAAATGTATCTTCGAACTCATTAATCAGTTTTTAAATATAAGATAGGCTGCTGAAACTAGGTCCATAAGAGAACATAATTCGTATCAAGTTCTTTAAAACAGTATTTGGTAATCTCAAGCAGCCCATGATTGGTATGACCTAAAGCTTAAACTTATATCCATTAGAAAACCGAAAATGTGGACATCAGGCCCATTTTTATAGTTTCCATTAGAGCGTCATTGAGACATAATTACACTAATATCACTTATCAAAAAACTAGCCGAAACCGAGAGAAAAAATACAATTAAACACGAACAAAAACTGTGCTGTAACAACAAGTTGGTATTGATTGTCAACAATCTGGCTGAGCGGCACATATTAAGATATTGCACAAAAGTAACAGGCCATTAAGTTCGAAAACTATAGTTTATACCCGAATATACAACGAAATATTACGTACAAGTTTCACGCACTTAAAAGCACATAAATAATTCCGATTTCAGAGTTAGGGTAGCCATTATCGTCAAATTTTCAAACTAATCGTTTGCACTGTTGTCAGATTTTTAAAAATCATGTCATCACCCTTGTTGCGTATTTCTCGCCCAAAATCACACTTGTCGCAAAAATAGAAATAGGAAAATGTCTTAATATTCTGATTTTTTTTTGTTTATCATTTTCCTACAAGCTTTAGTATCGCAAAATCGCTCAACGACGTAAAGTATATTTGTATTCAAAATTACCATGTGCTCTATCTGAACTATAAAATATATTTATACCAAAATAACAATAAGACTTTTAAATTTATATGTTTAAAAACTTATATTGTCACGAGTTTGCAGAATTGCCTCGTTCTGACCATTGGAATTTGCCTCGACTGGCTCGGTAGAGCTACTTTTATACATTATTTGAGAAGTAATTTTATTTAACGTAGATTTAGTTAAAATTAAATTGTTATAGCATTTGTTGAATGATATTTGCATTCAAAGTAAGAAGAAAAGTTAGGCACCCTAATTCTATTCTCGAAGAAGAAGATGGTCTTCAGTGGTGGAGAAACAGGCAATTACCTAATTGTTAATTTATCCAAGACTAGCTCGCCATGCAAAAAATACTTCTCTGTTGTAGCAACATACGTACCTGGTGAGAGGATATTTTCCAAAGCAGAACATATTATAGTCTTAGACAGAAGATCTCGCTTAAAGTCAAATTCAAAAAAAATATGATTTTAAATGGAACTAAATATTTATGGGAAAAAAAAGGTTATTAGGTTACTGACGTATATTCTCTTAAAGATTTCTTTTTATGCTTCACTTTCTAATTTTTATATATTATTTGTTTTCCAGATTTTAAATATTTATTTATATTTATTATTACTGTACCAAAGCAAACTTTTACATTAAGTCTTCAAATATTTGATGTTACAATATTAGTTTTTTATTGTAATTCAATATTCAATAAAACAATAAGCGTATTCAAGTCAATATTCACATAAAAAGTATTAGATGTGTGGTTTAATTTCGATACTATCAGATATTTTAATGTATCCAAGGTGAACATCACCAAAATTCACTAAATAAAAATAAAATATGGGAACTTGTCAACTTAAAAAAGGCGCGTCTTTGGACCCTATACTACTATTTGAAGTAATCCAAGACAAGTACTTCAGGGGTTGGAGCAGTATTTTTTTTTTAAAACGTAACCGAAGAAACGCCACGAATCACGCTATCGAAATTGAGAAATCGCCCAAATTGTGACTTTAATTTGAAAAATCTGACGCAAACTACAGCGAGAAGTAGCCCAAATTGGAATAAATCGCCGAATCTGGCAACACTGGTTACCCAGTACATCGAAGACGGCGCGGGCGGCGAGTTGGGTTCTAGTCGTCCAGCATGACAATCAACATTAAATACGAAAGTACGCGCCATAAAATAATCAATACTTTTACTGTGCTGCCATTCAATGATATTCTTATAGCAAAAGCATTTGACTAGATGTTATGACGTCACTGCAATTTTAATGTCAGCCAGTAGACCTTTCTGTAGGAGGTAATGGACTAAATCTTATATTGACACATTGGAGACCATAATTCCATAATATTAAATATTTTAAAAAAATTGAAGGTAGTACTTTGCATTGATGAAAAATGAACAGCGAGAAATAAAATCTATATGCACTAAAGCAAAAAGGATAATTGTGTTGATAATTTTTCATTATAGGAATAAATATTATACATTCAAACTATTTCTAACTTTCTCGACAGCATATCAGAGAAGTTAAAATTAAGAATGTAAATAAGTATTTTATTTATGTAGCTTCCATGGCACGTAAAGCTGTTTCTATAGTACAGTATATGAATCGTTTTCCGAGAAAATCATTTTATATGTGTAAAATCATTGCGCAATACTAAAATATTAATTGTGATGCAAAATTAGAAAACTTCAACCTCCTAGATTTAAATAATTAAGAATGCCACCATGCACGATGGGTGCCCGTTTAAAAAGACAGTTATGTTCTAATAATATGGAGACGTGAAACCTTTTTTAATAGAATATAATAATGAGCATGCATGTATTTACTATGGGTAGGTACCTTTGTTATGGCCACCCGCATTTCTATTAATGCTTGATAATTTCTTGGAAATTACTATTGTCTATGGGCAGTACTAAAATAAGGCTTTTATCGAGGCATTTATGGTAATGTTGAACAACGAACACGGAAAAGACATAATTATGAGTGCTAAGTACATATCAAATATTTATTAGGAATATTAGTAGTATAAATGATAGAAATTGATATTCTTTGCTTACATTTTTGAGGTGGTCATCTCACGCTCTTACATATTGAAAGAATTCTTTTAATTTATAAGCTTCACTTGAAGAAACTTTTAAGAACAAAACTATTTAGAACAATGTAGGTATTTAAGATTAGCTTTAATGAGTTTTAAACGGCTGTATAATATGGTATTTTAAATAAAAGTAGAAATAAAGCATAGAAACTTATGCTGGTAATTACTTTTTTTTTGTTATTTCCAGCACATATTTTATTCTTATTAAACACGATTTATCTTTTTCGTAAATGTTATAGTCACATTAAGCTGAAATAAAGGTAATAGGGTAAATTTATGTGCTTATCCTTTAAGCTTAATGTGTGTAATTTGAATGAATCGGAAGTAATTCAGTCATCTCTAATACTAGCTATATCAAAAATCAGATTACCGTATATTATAAATGAGAAAAAGGTAAAAATATGAATAATTTTTCACTTTTGAAATTTCCGTAGAAAACAGTACCTAATGAGATAAACGAGAGAAAATATTATAAAGTCACTCGGGAAATAATCTAATTTTAATATTATCGGCAAATATAAATTAATAATTGCTATTGGTTGCTTAGAAAGTTGGTTGTTAAAGGAATCCGAAAATATTATTACGGTTCATCTCTTTAAATCTCCTAGTAGGTAGATAATTAACTGAAAAGCCGTCGAGAGCTAGCGTGAGCCCTGAGGGCAAAGAAGTTTGCGGGCCCTTTAGTTCCACAAAAATATAGACGTACATAAAGTAAAAATTACATAACATTTTTTTTTTCATGTTCGGCACACACCCAAATGAAAAATCCTATACCACTCAAAGAGCGTGCGTGTGCGGAGAAGACGATGGACGTTGGAGTTGAAGTGCTCTAGGTTGTAATTTTCGCGAAAGACGACAGTCCTCCAGACAAAGGAGTCCCGCAACAACGACGTCATAGGTGTTCGCAACTGAATCGTATGTTGATGAGTAGCTTGTGTTAGACGGGTTTTCTGTTTGTCACAATTTTGGCCGGAATCATAAGTGCCAGCTCGTTTGAACACCTTCCGTAGTAGCATCGATAGTAAAGAGATAGATCCGTCACATTTCTTTGATGTTCAAAGTTATCAAAGGTCTTTAGTCAACTCTGGGTCATCTACAAGACAGGCATACAAAGGAGAGCTTTGTATGGAATCTCTAATATTTTGAGCAAGTGTTTGGGTGCCGAGCTCCACACATGGTAACAGCACTCCAGAGATAGCCTTATGTGGACCTTATATAGCATGTTGCAAAATGCTGGTAACCAGGATATTCTTCAAAAAATCGAGACAATGGAGAAAACCTTATTGGAGAAAATTGGAGACCTCGAAAAAAAGGTAAACAAAAATAACACACCTCTTATTGCGACGCTGCCAAGTTCTTCGGGTGTGTCTCCATATCAGCCACACGTGAAGTCAACTGGAAGTAAGAACCCGAAAACCAGTGTAACTCCGAGCAGCACCGAGTTACTCCGTCCAGCAGAATCAGACAAAACGGTACGCAACTACGCCTCGCCGCCAATGCAGCCTCCGAAAATCGTCGCAGGAAAAAGAGTGCTGCTACGGATATGCGATCGGGAGCGCCGCGATCCCTTACGCCTATGAAGCCCCAAGAAGTGTCAGGCGCTTGTGGTGACGTTGATGCAAATCAGGTGATTGACATTGACGCGAGAGAGGAGCGGGAAACTGATGAAAACCAAAATAATGTTTGGAAAATACAAATAAATAAAAGAAGGGCTAAATTGCAGCAAAATCCAAGTTTTAACCAAGATAATCGGCCAAAACCACTAAAGGGAACAAAGAATCAGCAAAAGTTCTCTTTAAAGATAGGGCAGCAGATGGCTTTTTGTTTGCCACTGGGCTTGGCCCTGAAACGAGGAAAGCGTTCTTGATTTCCTCAAATCCTCTAATATGGGACATGGTTGTAAATGTGATAAAATAAAAACTAGGAGGGAGAAGTACTGTGCATCATTTAAATTGGTTGTACCACTCGGGGATCGTCCCAAATATTTGTGTGCTGATACATGGCCTGTTGGAGTATCAGTGAACCATTTTCTGAATCTACATAGCCAAGGGAAGGTGCCAGTGAAATCCCAGACGCCAAGCAAATGACCTTGAAGGTGTTTCATATAAATATAAGATCTCTGAGAAATAAAATTCCTTTATTTAAAGCATTTTTAGTTGATAAGGATTATGATATATTATGTCTAACAGAACACTGGCTAAATGCTCTGGAACTAGAGACATTAGTCATTGATGGTTACTCTCTCATAGAATTTTCAGCCAGACAATAGTTTGCTGTTGGTGGTACGGCTATTTTTCTGAAAAATTACCATTGTATAGATTTAAAAAAAGTAAATGTCTCCATTTTAGAAAAATGTTTTGTATGTTGTGTTTATTTTAATAATTTAAATTTATATATTTTAGCACTCTAGCACTCTACACTCTTCGAGAAATTTCGTAACATTTTCAATGGAACTTGAGAGGGTTTTAAATAATTTAAAACAAGGTTCCAGTTATATAGCAGCGGGCGACTTTAATGTCTACTTTGGTGATGGGAATAGTGACTGCCAGGGTCTGATGGATATTATGGTAAGTTACACCCTTAAACCCACAATTGTTGAACCAACAAGAAATGATCACTGCTTGGATAATGTTTTTCTGGATATTGAAGCTGATGTTGTGGGCTCGGAAGTTCTTGAAGCTAATTTATCTGATCATAGGGCTCAAATTGTCACAACAAACCTAAAGGTACCTCTGTACAAGAACACAAAAATTGGTAAAAGGGTTTTCAGGCCCAGAACACAGCTAGGTATGTGGAAGTTTTACAATACCCTTGAAAGTAGTAATTTTGACTTCATTAATGATCCAAATAACAATGTTGATAAAAAGTATCATGAATTCCAGAGCATCCTTGAGAAAACCTTTTTGTCATCTTTTCCCGAAAAACAGTATATTGTACGCTCAGATCAGGGCTCTGATATTTCATGGTTTAATGAGAATCTACGTCAAATGAGAGACCATTTGCATTTTCTTGGTGAGGCCAAAAGGCAATACAATAAATAATACCCCATTTGATCAGGAATATAAAAATTTGAAACAAATTTATAAATCCTCTATTTGTAGAGAAAGAAGGGATGCAAATGATAGAATAATTAAGTGTTCACAAAACTCTCCTAAAACAATGTGGATAATCATAAATAAACATAGCTCTCCCAAATATAAGCAAACCACTGAATGTAATATCTCACCCAAAGATTTTAATGCATTCTTCACAAATATAGCAAACAATTTAATTAAAAATATTCGCCCTTCAAATATCAACACTTTTCAAACACTTGCCAGTATAGACAAATCTAATAAATTATTTAGTTTCTCTGAAGTTACATATAACGAAGTTCGGGATGTTATTAATAATATAAAAAACAAGAATGGCTGTGATATATATATATAACCTAAGCATAAAATTGCTAAAAACTGTCAAAAACATGATTGTCATTCCTCTTACAAAATTAATAAACAATTGTATTGCCGAAAGAATATTTCCATCATCTCTAAAAAGAGCTATACTTATCCCAATCCATAAAAAGGGAGATCCGGAGGTGCCAGGGAACTAAGACCGATATCTATACTCCCAATAATATCTAAGGTCATTGAAAAGTGTTTAGCAAAACAGCTCATTACATTTTTTGAAAGTGAAAATCTCTTCTCTGAATGCCAGTTTGGCTTTAGAAAGGGGAGAAACACGGTTATGGGAATATTGGATTTGCTCTCTGGTATCCTGGATGGTTACAGCAGTCTTGAATATAGCTCAGTGGTGTCGTGTGACTTAAGCAGGGCATTTGACTGCATGAACCACAGCATCCTCCTAGAAAAATTTAAATACTATAACATCGAAAAGCCTTGTATTGAACTTCAGGGATCTTATTTAAGGGATAGAGTTCAGTACGTCAGAGTGGGTGGTGTGTTATCAGCAAGCAGTGTGCTAAACATTGGAGTCCCCCAAGGGTCAGTGCTTGGGCCACCATTATTTTTAATTTATATCAATGATCTAGCTTTAGTAAGCCCAAGTAGTAAATACACACTGTTTGTTGATAATACAACAATCATGGTCCGTGAGAGCTCCTTGGAGTTGTCTTTGGCGAGATCCCGGTTGACTTGCGAGGTGACTGAGGAATGGTTCGCAGCCAACAGACTGCTATTGAATGCTGGAAAGACGAATAGGATGATGTTTGGTTTGCGGGAGCTGGGGGGGCTCAAATACGGGAACAGCAATGAAGTTTCTGGGTGTCGAGCTGGATCCGATACTCCTATAAAATCAACACATAGATGGTCTAGCCAGCCGACTCGCAGGAGATATTTACTTGTTGCGGAACCTAAGATCCTGTGTCTCACAAAATCCAATTCGCACAGCCTACTTTGCAGTGTTCCATTCTCGCATGTCTTATGCTGTTCTGGCATGGGGACATGCTCCTCTGGCATCTCGGATTTTAAGCTTGCAGCGACGAGCTTTGCATTGTATGGCGGGTCTCGGCTACAGGCAAGACTGTAGGTAGGCATTTGTTTCACTAAAAATTTTTACATTTCCATCATTGTTTATTTTTGAGAACCTGCTGTACATGAAGAGGAATTTTCTAAGCATTGAGACTTATCAGGGTATGCAGTCCTATCCCACAAGGCATAGGTTGGATGTTATACTTCCTTACAACCGACTAAAGAGATGCCAAACAGCAACTAGGTACTGGGCTGTTAAATTCTGGAACAAACTCTCACATCAAACAAAATCACTCCCAATTCCAAAACTCAAAAGTCAAATTAGGGATCTGTTGAGTGCAAATTCATTTTATTCCTTCGAAGAATTTTTAAATCATTTATTTTAAGGTATTTGTTTGTACTAGTGTAGTTGTATTTTTATTTCAAATTTGTATGTTGCCGAATTTTCTAAACTGTGACATGTGTAAAGTGCATTAACATTATTAACATGAATAAATAATTTGAATTTGAATAGCAGTAAGAGCTGATGAGGTATATACAACTTTTTTTCTATGAGTGCTCCTAATCTGTGATAATATACTCCCTTGGGGAACTCCGGTAATGATTTCAAATTCCTGCGAGAAATGTCCATCAATACTTACTCGGAAGCTTCAATCCCTTAATAAATTGGAAAGCCCTAAAAGCAGTGTTGCTGGTAGTCCGGATCCTGTCAATTTACTTAACAATCCGTCCTGCCACACTTTATTAAATGCACTGGATATGTCGAGAGCCACTGCACGAGATTCACCGTAGCACTCGGTGGCTTTGGTCCACAGGTAAGTCCCGCAATTCAGGAGATCTTCCGTTGATCTGTGCTTTCGGAATCCATACTGGCAATCGCTTATAACGCCTGCCGATTCAAGAAATTTTGAGAGCTGTTCGTTAATTAGTTTCTTCATGACATTGGACATGATGGAAACGAAGGCAAATTGACGGTAGTTAATTGGAATCCTATTTTGCCTTTCTTCGGATTGGTTGCCTCTAGGGGCATTTCCAGCTAAAAGGAAAGTATGCAGGGTGAAAAATCTGCATAATGGAGCTATTAGTTCAGCAGCACATTTCTTGAGCAGCATTGGCATCCGTTCCTCTCTGGCCTTGTTAGTTTAGTGTCCACGCTTTTGGGTATTCGTTTTACCTCGCGTTGGCTAAATACTGTACCTGGCATTGAGGAATTCACTCTCGGGATAGTTGGGAGAAGCTTTCCTTGAACATCTAAGGTAGAATTTGATGCAAATATTTCGGCAAGAATGTTCACGTTTTCTATAGCCGTTTCCGCTACTGAGCCATTATCTTTGGCAACTGACCAAAAGATCTTAATCCGTTAGGATAGTTGAGAAGTTTGTTTTTGATCTGCTCGTTATATCCCTCCTTGCTGTCGTCAATGATCCGTTTACACTGGTTTCTAGTCGTGATGAATAATTTCGATTTTCGGCGGTCGTATCCCGGCGTCACTTGCGGTAGGCGGCATTTTTAGCATTGACCCCTCTTGAGCAGTTTTCGCAAACTATGGTTTATGGTTTGAGATACGCCTCCAAGAAGAGGGGATGAAAGCTTCCATACCAGCTAGGATAACTTAAGTTATTTCATCAGCAGATTCAGAAGTATTTTGTTTCCTAAAGCGGACATCTTTCCAAGGAAAAGAAAATTCGCGAAGATCACGCCACTTTGCAGATTTGTAATGCCAAACATTTCGGGGTACCTGCGGCTGCTGTATTTTGACAGCAAGTTCACAGGTTGCCGGGATAAGATTGTGGTCTGATGAGCCCAACGGAGGTTGGAAAATTACGGGGTAGAGGTCAGGATTAGTTATTAAGAATAGAGCCAAGAGGCTAGCAAAGTCTCTTTGATGCTCAGGGATCCTGGTAGGTTCGCCTACCAGCTGAGTGAGTCCGTGACTTATAGCAAAAGTCTCGGCTTCTCGTCTTTCATCATCGTTTTTGTTGGAGTGTTTGATCCAGTCGATGTTATGTACGTTGAAGTCTTCTACTGTGACACTATCTATCGCCGGATAGTTGATCTGCAGAAAATCAATTTGATTGCAAAGATTTGAGAATAGCTATTTACCTTGGTGTTCTCCAGGTGATCTATAAAAGCAACAAATGAATTTTGTTGCTTGATCTGTGCATAATTTGAACCATATGACATCGAAGTCCTTAGATTCGTGTGATTCTTCTCGTTGACAACTAAATCGGCTCGTATAAAAACTGCTTATCCAGAGTTATGTCGAAATCGGGAGTATGGCATATCCGGATATATTCAAGTGAACATGTGTAGTGCTTGATTTCACTTTTGTTTCTGACAGAGCTAAAATATGAGGCTTATTGGATGTTAGGTGCTGGTGAACCGAGTTAGTATTTGTGTTGATGCCTCTTATGTTGCAGAAGTCCAATCGCAGTTTGATGGTCCCCTCAGGTCAGCCTCCAACCGGAGATCCGAATGGGAGGCTATTCTACCTCCGCAGTATTTTAATTTTGATGGAATGTTTCTTCTCTTCCATCCTGGGAACCGCATTATAAAAGTATGGTGACGACCAGAGGTAATTTCATGCCACCTAAACCAATGTGGTGGTATTTCATCTAGCGATGCGGGTGGACCACATCTACCATTATAAAATTATCAGCATAGGACGTCTGTGGTCCTGATACCAGAGAGTAAATTATTCAAGCTAAAAATGTAAAAAAATTACACGTCGACGTTTCGAGAGAGAAATCTGCCCTTATTGTAAAAGCGAAAAATCTACAAAGGGAAATTAACACGTTCAGTATTAGTTTGTTCGAGGCCGAATAGGTTTATTCCTTGATTAATTACTCTAGCGACAATTATTGTTTTAATATTCGTAGTTGTGTAGATATTTAAAGAGTATATTAATTCTGATTTATTATAAAATTTACTTTTTTCAAAAGTAATGCAGGTGGTTCTCGAACGCAGTACGGCTTTTTGCCAAAATACTGCATCGTTTTTTTTAACGTGTCTACATGAGTCAAAGTCTTTAAAAATCATGGAATCAATCTGTACCCATAAAAATATTATACCATATCGTTATTTTCTCTTAGTAATACTTTGAAAAAAAAATGTCACTATTCAAATGCAGGAGTAAGGTAGGGTACCCGAATAACGCCCCGTGCGTACGCGTGCCCTAAATTCGTTCCCCGAACCAACTTTTATGGATAGCGCACTAATATCTCGCGAGTGCTAGGAAAATCTTTAGAACCATTCAATTGACAACCAGCAGTTTCTTTGTTCTGTTGATTTGCGTCGTAAATTCTCAAAATAACGTTTCTAAGAGCTTGCAACAGTGTCAAATCGAGTTTATAGAGTTATATTGATGCGTCACGGTAAGTCCAAAGGAGTTACAAAAGAAAATGTTGAAAAATATTGTCCATCGCAGACATAACTAGAAAAATAAACTTTGAAGTCCCTAATATAAACTAATACTAGGAAGTTGAAAAATTCATATGCATTCACTATCCCAAGCAAATAGGTCACTCTTTTCGTTTTAGGTTTAAATAAAAATCAAAAACAAATTTTTATTTTTGTCCTCTCCCCTCGAGTAGTGCTCGTAAAATTACCTATTACATTTTGAGGCAAAATGCCTAACACAATTTATTACTTATTGTACATTGCCTGTTTCTATAAACGCATTTATCGATCGGATAATCTTTTATAGGTGAATGGTTTGGGGCGGCAAAGTCCGAAGGCCATTTGTCTAAGGATGAAAAATCCATTTCTGGAGGACTTATTGATATCACCCCCGAGGATTACTGTAATATTCGACCCCGAAAAGTTATGATTCGGCTTCCGAGGCCGCTTTAAAACTCATCTGTCAATAGTTTATGGCGGCTATTTTTAGTTAAGAAAAATGTTCTTCGAAGAAGTAAAAACTGGATAAAAAAAAACGTTATATTATGACAAAACAATGCTTTATAAAAGGCGAATTTCGTATCTATATATTATTTTTGTCTGTAGGTTAATAGCAACTAGTTTATCTACGGAATATCAGGAAACGTTGCAAAGTAGTATAGAACTATCTATATTTCAATGCCCTGCAATATACTTTTTGTGTTTTATAATTTTTGTTTAATCAGCTTTTCTTTAATAACCTATATGAGAGTAAATAATATTCGAGATGAGCACAACGTATTATCCTCACTTTTCCATGAAACTTTATAAAGTAGTGAATCTCTCGGCCGGGTAAGGTCAAATTTCATCTATTTATAAAATACTGGATCCATACAGTTTGCCGTTATGTTTAACTTTTTAGGTCGACAGTCTTTGTACAGTGTCTTCATTTGAGTTTGTGTCCATTATTTAGCCTTTTGAAATGAATTTTTTGTCATGGTGAAACTCGTAATATACAATGGGTGAAACAAGTTATGGACACAACTTGCATTTTTTTAAATGGAACACCTCATATATTATTTTTTCGAATGAAAGGCTAGCTTCCCTTGATTCCAAAAACATATGGGTTGTTCATTAGTTCTAAAATTATCAACAACTTTATTACTAAGAAAATATTATATTTTACTATTATTTATAAGTAGGTAACACTAACAATAAAATGAAACAAAAAATCTGTTCAACATGACCCCCATTATATGCCACACATTTTTGAAAGACAGTAATCGTATGAACAATTGAGTTTATGAAAATTTCTGGCGATTGCCTTAGATCGTCGATCGCGTAAATTATTCTGTTTTTGGATGTTGTAACATGGAGTTACGTAAACTAAATTTTTAATATGCCTACAAAATAAAAAAATGCGTAACAGTAAGATCTGGACTATTTGATGGCCAAGGTATGGTCCCTCTATTACCAATCCACCCTTGAGGGTATTCTGAATTTAAATGATCTTGCGCTGGCCCAACGTCATGTGGAGGGGCTCCATCTTATTGCCACATTATCCGTCTTACTACATCTATTGGGATATTGGCAATACAGTCTCCTGTATCGTTTTGGAGGAGCTGCAAATACCGGTCGCCAGTTAGTTTTCCATTTATAAAGATAGGCCCTAAAATATTTCTTTCGAGAATCCCACACCAAACGTTAACTGACTGGTAACCTTGATGTTTAATTTGTCGTATTTGTCGGGTTTTATTTGTAGACCAGACACGTGGATTTTGACAGTTGCATCCTCTTCTAGTTGTAAAAATGCTCTCATCTGTCCATAGCATGTTTCTTAGGAATTCATTATTTTTATTAAGATCAAAATAATCTCCTGATGATGCTAACATGGTAAGTGAAACGCGCGTCGAGTGCCAAAATTCCGTTTGGGTATTGTGAATAAAACTCTGTTTTAGTGCATTATGCCAAAGGTTTTAAACCCAATATAAATATGTTTCAAGCATAACGCTTCTTTTTCGAATACCATATTGATAATGGACTATTTGTACTATAAATAATAAAGACTCCAAAACTTCAACAAAATGTCTTTTAGTCGTATACTGTTATTGTCGTTATTGTTTAAGATATACCTATAGCTCAGGTAAAATACTATATTTTTGAATATTTCCCTCATGTATAAAAAATCCCATTAGAAGAGTGCAATTCTCGGAAAATTACAGCGATAATTGCACTGTAGAAACCGAAAAATCACGGCGATAATTGCATCGTACCTACGTATCTATGGTAATTCCATTGTAAACTTACGATGACAGCGACAATTTATAAATAGCGTCAAAGACAAGTGAATATATATTATTAAAAATGTCTCGTTTCGCATTAAAAAAATCGTATTTTTGCGTCTGTTTACAGTTACATGTACTTTTTGTGTTATAAAAAGAATAAAAATGTATTTTTTTAAATCATGTCCTTACTCGGGAAATATTCCCTCGAATAACACTCGTGCATCAAAATAACCAGATAATTTTGCATTCGAACATGTTGTCTTAGAAAAACTGCATTCGGTCATTTTCATATTTCAAAATATGAAAATGAACTCATTTCTTCAAAATATGAAAATGAACTCATGCAGTTTTTATTCAACAAGGTGTCATGCAAAATTATCGGTAATTTTTATGCACTTGTGCATTTACTTCCGATAATTAATTCGATGATAATTTGAGAAATACTGAGCCAAATATCAACAACCCATATCTTTTGGAATCAGGGGAAGCTAGGCCGTTCATTCTATTAAATAATATACATGGTGGTCCATTTAAAAAAATGCAAGTTGTGTCCATAAATTTTTTCACCCACTGTATACTATGAGTTTTGTCATGGCAAAAAAATGAGCAAGACACCTACCTACCTTTTGCTTTTTGATTCATTTCAGCAGGTGAAATAATAAAAGACCTTTGTCATGGCAAAAAAAAAAATGAGCAAGACACCTACCTACCTTTTGCTTTTTGATTCATTTCAGCAGGTGAAATAATAAAAGAGCTATATGCATTTAAAATGGGGCAAGCTAAAATGAAGACACGGCTCACTGAGTAAAGCTTCTAAATTTATTTGTATATTGTTTTTAAAAAGCTCGTAAGTAGCTACGTTTGCAGGGCTGCCTTTAGCCCAATAGGTACCACGAGGCAAAATTTAGGAACCAGAAATTACTGTTTAGATGAATATCTCTCTTTTAAAACCTGTGTTACACCTTTAGATATAGAAGTACAATATTTCCACTGCAACCTATTTTCTCATACCTGTAGTATTTTCCTGGTTATGACAAATATTTCAGTAAAATCTAGTTAATTAATTATAAAAAATTCGGAAAGGAATGTTTGTTTTTTGTAATATCTTCTTCATTATGTATTCTACAAAAACAGATTCCAGCTCCTATTGACCAAAATTGATTTGTCAATCAATTTCGTATGCACATGTTCAAGCACAAAGGGTATAATAATAATAATTGTCAAAATCAAAACAACACCATCAGCCGATTTCAGGTGATCAGATGCCATTGTCATTAGCTTAAAATATTTTTCTCCTGATACTTAGTGGTATTGTTGTCAACGGAGCAGGGTCAAGGTCACCAAAAACTGGTACACCAGCATGAAAAGTGCCGACGTTTATTGTCGCTTCTCCTTTTAGATTTTTTTCACTCTGCTCCGGACAAGGATGGTTGGGTGTCAAACATATAGTTTGATTGTTGACGATGAGTAGAACACTTTTTATGTTATGCGGCTTAAATTAGTGAGTAACTCCGGTAATTAAGAAGCAGAATATAATACTGAGACCTGCTATATCACCTCATGAACGTCTGACAGCCACGGACCGCTATTTAGCAACTAAGAGGAATTACGAAGATTTTATTTGTGGCATATAACTGAAAATCAATTCGATTTCTTGAATCATTTGGAGACGTAAAAATCCTGATTATATTGTCAATTTCAGCATCAAACAACAAATCGTTTATAAGTGTTTCAGTATATAGCCTAGGTTCTACTGATAATATTTAGAAAAAAGCTCCATGCTTTTTTCTAAATATTGCTTGAATCATCATTATTTGTTGCACTGGTACGTACCCGTATCAGTATCAGAAGAGGTGCCCCCCAGCGGGCCTTCCACCATTTGGGCATGTATTAAGCCTGCATTAAGGAATCTCCAGGATGCCGCCGGTCTTCCTTAAGGCGGGACATTCCGTAAGTAGATGGTATGGGGTCTCATCGTCCTCCAAGTACCATCTACACTTCCCATCCTTTGCAAATTCTCAACAGAGTCAGATACCGTCTAAGCCTACAGTGCCATGTGTAGAATCCTGTACTCCTCCCTTGGTAGGCAGATCAACTTCCTGGTGAGCTTGTTCGCTCGCCTATTTATCATAAACCTCGTCTGTCTCATCCACGAAGCCATCCGCCATACCTTTTCAGCCCAACCCTCCATCTAGGCCTCCAAAGCCCTTCCGCGAATACACTGGGTGATTCCTAAACAGGGATCAGGGCTTAGGTGTCTACGCATAAAGCCTTTGGCTGGCTATCGCGTCCACGGTCAGATTTCTAGGTACACACGAGTGTCTCGGTACCCAGGCCATACTTTTTGTGGTTTGCAAGTTCAAGCAGCCAGCTCCTGTACTCTCTCACGAACAAGGAGCGCGTGGAGACCGACTAGAGCGTCATGAGTGCGGCCTTGCTGTCGGATCAAAAAGAAAATTTTCCTGCCACCGACACTGAACCTTAACGACTCCCAGAACCCCATCATCATCGCGAAAATTTCCGCTTGGAAACCGTAATGTGCTCACTCAGTGAAGGTGATAATTCCCGTCAAGGGCCTAACGGTACGCACTCGATTCAGACAGTGTTTTCATTCTGGACCCATCTCTAAACCAAACCATTCCATCCCAGGATACAATCCTGCTCTCCAACCAGTCCTCCTTCGTAGGGAAGAGAAAATTTAGTCCCTCAAGCCTATCTCGTAATACTTAACCTATCTTCAACCGTAGTTTATACGTCGCCAACTTGCTGGCCAATTTTACTCTTTCGTTTTTTCGTTTTTTTTTTTGAGTTTTGACTGGCAGTTGATGTAAGTGTAGAATCCCTTATAGAGTTCTTATCTATTTTTGTGCGATAAGTGATTGTAGATGAACGTATATTTGATTTCTAGGATGGACGTGACATTGATTCAATATCTATGTCGTCATCTACATATTGATATTTCTGAAATTATAATAATGTGTGTTGTTATGATTTTAAGTTTTCGTCGACGGAGGAAGCGGAGAAACAAATTGGAAACGACTTTGAAAAAACATGTAAATTTGTCGATGGAAAACACGTTAATATTATTCGGCCTGCTGGAAGCGGTTCATATTTTTATAACAATAAGGGGACCGTAGGTAGGTGGTGGTGCTCAATAGCAATTTAGAATTTATTATTAAGATTTTGGAGCAAATCGCGCATATCTGATAGAGGAGTTATTGATTACAGCAGCTTCTACAAAAAAACTAATAATTAAGAATAATCTTTACCACCACCAAAATACGAAATAGTAATATTGTTGCTCTTTGTTTTTGTTGCGGATGCAGCTTGTACACTTCGCTCAGATTGTTTGAAATCAGCTCGCTGACAAGAACTAAAAAATATCATATCAATTATCAACTATGACGGAAAAGAAGTAAGATTAGAATTATGGCAACCTGCGTATTGCATATTTTTTTAAGATGAAGCTATGCGACACATACGCCAGATAATAATATGTACAGAAAAAACTATGGCTGATAGCATCATTGCATTGGGCTTACAATCAACTCATATGATTGATTAACAGAATTCTTTCATCCACCCTCAAAGACTTTTCTAGAAATGTATTCCGAGCAGTTAGTAAATGTCAGTGGGAACAACATATCCCTTATATAGCTTTATATTGCCTTCAATACAAATTTATAATAATTCTCAGAGCTTCTTCTTTTAACCTAATAAGTAAATGTCAAGGTTTTCACGGTCTTCTAATTTTGAAGTTCTGTCAAACATCCTTGTAGATCATACAGCTTATTGTTAAGTAGACACTGAAAATTATTGCCACTGTGTTTTTGGATAGCGTTATAAACTGTGGTTTAGGCCCATTTTCCAAAATACGTATTTTATTAAATAACCTTCTTCATCATGGAGTGTACTTACTTTTTTTTTAAGTTCTGCTGCTTCACCTTCATTCATTTATTTAAGTTCAATTTCCATCCCTTCATTGTTGGTCTGATGTTTCCAGTTAGAACTTCAACATCAGAAGACGGTGAAGGCCTTCTGGAAACAAAGGACAAAGCTCTGAGAATAATTATAAATCGTTGACTATAGGACTGGATGGTGAAAGCGCAGATGAGAAGTGGGATAAAGCTATAAAGTGGTGTACTGTTTTCACAGATATTTATCATTACTCAGAACAGGTTTCAGAAAATTCCCTCAGAAGGTGGATGGCAAAATGTAGTTCAATTGGTAGCCTATAAATAATGTCAGATATGCCAACGATACGGTTCTATTTGCAGGCTGCATAGAAAGACTACAACACCTTATGGACAGAGAGCAGTTGACAATACAGTCCGCATATCAATATCAACAAAAAATAAATTAATGGAAAAATAAGTAAAAATCGCAATCAAGCAAGTCGACTATCAATTAACAAAAACATTAGAATTAGTCAATACATATTCCTATCTTGACACTAATATTAATGACCATTAGCACCACTCGCACAATTCTTGTGTTGTCTCCGTGATATAGACCGATAAGTAGTTTAAGAGATTTTGGCTTAGAAAATAAATATTAATTAGTGGAAATATTTACTAGAACTTAATGTGTCTTAATTAATTGGCAATTAGCATTTTGGACTGGTGATTTTAACACCATGTGGAAGATTCCGCCGTTTAAGTAGAAAAGTCCTGACATTGGCTTACAATCAACTCATATGATTGATTTAACCCCTTAGGGGGGGTTAATTTATTTTGATCAAAAAAGCCGCAATTTTTCATTAACATATCTATAGTTTAGAACTAAAGTTAGTTCCGGCATGGAAATATCTTTATAATGCGGCCTAGAAAATGTATAATCTTTTCAATACAAAAATTGACTTTATTTATATCTATATTGGTTATATACAGACAACTTTATATGATGACAACCGGTAAATTATGAATGATATGTGAGTACGGTTGTGCTTTAATGAAAAAATAGTCAAGTGAAAAATTGCCATACTGTTAAAAACCAAACACTGTTAAATTAACGTTGAAGAATTATAATATGCACCTTATAGAAGATAGGAATCTAAGTTATGTATCGTAGAGTGGTTGGGCGACGCACTCCCATGCTCCCCGCAGAGCTTTTCCGGTCGCCATTTTAATTTTGTGTTATTCGTGGAAATAAATTAGCGTCCGATATTATTCATGTATTTGTTCTAATTTTTTATCTGCTACTTAATACTATAGTGACTTAAAACTGATAAATATAATATATATTTTTGTATTTTATTTCTGGAAATGCTGCGAAACGAACACTTCCTGATGGTTCCAATGAATAACACCTTACAAAATATAGCAACCATCTCATAAAATAACCTCGTAATTTCTGCTGTTGATGAATACTGTTCTAAATATTTTTTAAAATATACTCAGTTGATAAAATTTGTTATAACTAGTTAACGCAAAAATTAAGAAATGTTTTGTTTAATAAAATTCAAATGTATCTGCGATAATATAAATGGAATAAAACGTAATTTATTTTAATCAGTTAGGGCTTCACGAGACCAATACTAGGCCAAAAAATTAAATATGCTACTGACTTAAAGTTAGCACACTATGTTGTATTCATATTAGTTATAAAAATGCGAAATTAAAAATATAAAAATGTGTTTATTACTGTGATTAGTTACAATATTTTGACTCACGACATAAACAATTTAAATACTAGTAATTAAAATATTGGAAAAAATAATAAGTTCAATTTAATATTATTGTGGCCCCTTGGCACAGATTACTCCTACCAGATGCGAATCTTACGCTTCCGACGGTGACCCGATTTAGAGAATTCTTAAAGGGGCAGCGGCCATCGTATTTAATCCGGCGTCGAATGTTAGTACATTGATGCTAGCGTATGCGATCGTCTCAGTGAAATAGATAGCGGGTAAATGTTATTATAGAAGTTTTGTTGCGTGACTTTATGATTTAAATTGTGGTTGTACTAAGTTGTAGTGTAATTTTAATTAACTATATGCTTTTTTATATTTGTTAATTGCATTATTTTATGTAAAATGCCTGGTTACAAGTGTGTATACCGGTGTTGTTCTTCCAGGACTGGACGAGTATTCGCTTTTTAATTTTCCTAAAGATCGTTCCAGGTATGTACAAAATTCGATGATAAACCTTAAACATATTTTTGTATCTACTTCACATAAACAATTGCTTAAAATTATTTTCAGATATGAAGGTTGGCTTAGAGCCTCTCATAGAGAAGATCTACTTGGAAAAAATATCAATAATTTTCGTTTGTGCGAGAAACATTTTAAAAAGAAGTTCATTAATATATCTGGAAGAAAACGTTTGTTTCAAAATGCAATTCCAACGGTTTTTTGTAGTTGAGATCACTCATGCGATCCCTCTATGGACGCCGACGACGAAGGACCATAAAGAAAGATTTTTATATTATTAGGTATGTACCTGATCATGACAGTTTTTTTTCTAATTATATATAATTATTAAATTTAATAAATAAAATTATAGAATAACAAATTATAATAAGAAACACCATAATAAAAATGCCATTTTAGATGCACCCTCGATAAATGCAACAGAAACATATCCTACCAACACCGACGGAAACATTATTATAGAAAAAGAAGGTATGTGTGTATGGATGTATATTATACATATATTTTCATTATGTTTATTTTAATATTACAAGAGCCAAATAAAGGTATTTTTCTTTTAATTTTAGTTATTTATTTACCCATCGTATGTTCCTACTATGAAATTAGTCATCATTTCAAAAGTATTAACAAAATACCTTTTATGTTTTAATATTTTAAAATAGAATGAATGAATGGAATGAAATTCATGGCGCAACTCGCCAACTTCATATTTCCACATAATTAAACTACGCCAAATGTTGGAAAACTACGTCCTCCAGATCTACGCTCGAAGCGGCTCGCTGCACTATACGTGGCGACCAGATCGCGAAAACTTTGTATAGGAAAGTTATTAAGAGATTCGCATCTGGTAGGAGTAATCTGTGCCCTTGGTGTACAAAATCATGAACTAAATTATACATTTACTTAAAGTAATTTAAACATCTCATTAATTTATTATAGATTGCAATGTTTAAACAGTTTTTAAGAATCTATTTAACCCTTTATTGGACACTTTTATAGACAATCTTGCATTTTTTGAGCAGCGTCACGTTGACTTCAAAACACGTTCTTCGTCCCTTCAATATTTACACAGTCTAGGGCAACGTTATTCTATTGTTTCAGGCTAGTTTGAGTGGTCGATATCAAAGACATATAAAAACAATAGATATAGCAGGTCATTCATAAATTATCAAATGTTTACATGCCAATATTAGAAATATTAACATGAAGAGAGGATAATGTAATGAATGAAAGTAATGAAGATGGCGGTCGAATTGCGTCAAACATTTCATTCATGTACGGCTGCAATGACGCGCCTGCTTCATGTTTCTTACAGCGGCGCACCATAGGCGTAACATTTTAGGAGACACCTGTTTAAACTCAGGTAACATTGAAATAAGCTTGCTCTCAAGCAGAAAGTAATAAGCTATTACAAAAATGAAAATGATTAGACTTAAAAGAATAATTTATTACACATAACTAAAAATAAATAATTTAAGTTACACTTGGGGAAAAACCAATTTAGGTTTAATTGAATATATTTCTTATGTATAAAAAATCCCACTACAGTAGTGCAATTATCAGGAAATTACAGTGATAATTGCACTGTAGAAAGCGAAAGAGCATTGCGATAATTGCATTGTACGTATATATGGTAATTTTATCGTAAACTTACGATGACAGCTACAATTTATAAATAACGTCAAAATAAAGTCAAAATATATTATTAAAAATGTCTCGTTTCGGATTTAAAAAATCATATCTTTACGTCTCTTCATTATGTTTACAGTTACATGTACATGGTGGCCCGTTTAAGAGGGGCCTAAACCTTATCTCGAAAACTACGGGGATTGGAAAAAAATTTAAATACAAAAGTTATTCCTAATAAAATGATCTTTATTTTTTTGTATTGTTTTAATCGTCACTTTTTTATATACAGGATGGTCAAAGAAAGTTACACCTTTTTAAATTAAACACCCTATATTTCATTACAATTTTTGGATTCTACTTAAAATTCTAGGCATATTTGTTGTATGATGTTAAACATAAACATAAACATAAACATATTTATTAAATCCTTGGACTTTACAGGTAACAAGTATGGATCAAGTCAAAGTGTCGGCGCATTGCTAATAATGGGCCGTAGTAGAGTTTATTGTTGTACAGGGTGGCCCGTTTAAGAGAGGCCTATACCTTATCTCGAAAACTACGGGGGTTGGAAAAAAAATTTTAATACAAAAGTTGTTCCTAGTAAAATGATCTTTATTTTTTTTGTATTGTTTTAATCGTCACTTTTTTATATACAGGATGGTCAAAGAAAGTTACACTTTTTTAAATGAAACACCCTATATTTAATTACATTTGTGGATTCTACTTAAAATTCTAAGCATATTTGATGTATGATGTTATACCTCTAGAGTTAGTAGTTTCACAGATATAAACAGTTGAAAATCGGTACTTTGACTACTTTTCACCTTGGTAGCAAGAAGACCATTAGAGATGGGGTAAAATTAATTTCACATTCCTATCTTAACTTTTCAAGAGCTATTTGACGGTACTAATTGGCAGGTGGTACCATAGGTACCAAATCTGGTACCTCTGTAGGTACCATCATTTAGCACCTTCAGATAGCTCTTGGAAAGTTAAGATAGGAATGTGGAATTAATTTTACTCCATCTTTAATGGTCTTCCTGCTACCAAGGTGAAAAGAAGCCAAAGTACCGATTTTCAACTGTTTATAGCTGTGAAACTACTAACTCTAGAGGTAAAACATCATACAACAAATATGCTTAGAATTTTAAGTAGAATCCAAAAATGTAATAAAATATAGGGTGTTTCATTTAAAAAAGTGTAGCTTTCTTTGACCATCCTGTATATAAAAAAGTGGCGATTAAAACAAAACGAAAAAAATAAAGATCATTTTATTAGAAATAACTTTTGTATTTAAATTTTTTTTCCAACCCCCGTAGTTTTCGAGATAAGGTATAGGCCCCTCTTAAACGGGCCACACTGTACATATAAAACTATAGGTATAATAATACAAACATTATTTGATACATATATAATAGAACTAATGGAAACGTGAAAAGTAGCAATATTGCTAACCTATACATCCAGATATTCGTGAACATTATAGAAACTATAGCTTATTAAATATTCTTTGACAGACCTTTTAAAAGCGTTTCCATTCAGTTCGTGCTTAAAATTATCTGGCAGTTTATTGTATATTTTCGCACCAATATAGTAAATATTATTTTCAACAATACTAAGGGTGTGAATCGGATACACTAGATCAAAACGGCCACGTGTACCATAATTATGAAAATAATTGTTCTGATAGAATTTTTGAAAATTTTTTCTTACGAAAAGAAGCACTTCAAGAATGTATAATGACGGTAGCGTAAGGATCCTGCATCGCTTGAACAACGGCCTACAAGTAGCCAGTCCAGCCGCCCCCGCAATTGTTCGAATCACGCGTTTTTGTATCTTAAATGCACGAGTCAAGTGGGGTGAGCCGCCCCAAAAAAATTAAACCATACTTTATATGGCTGTAAAAATGAGCATAGTAATACGAATAAACAACATCTATTGAGGAAGTCTGTTTCAAACGATAAATGGCATATGATGAGATAGCCAATTTCCTGCATAGTTGGTCGACGTGTGCATCCCAGCAAAGCCCACTATCCAGGTGAACACCCAAAAATTTTACACATGCCTCTTGGTGTATTGATTTACTATTAATTTTTATTAGATATGATTCATTGAGGATGCGAGTTCTTGGAGCAAAACAGACAAAGTTAGTTTTACCGACGTTCAAACACAACCTGTTTGCATTGAACCAACCATGAAATCGTTGTAACATTTCTTGAGCTACTCGGGTAGCTTCCTGAATACTATGACTTGCTACTAAATAACTGCTATCGTCAGCAAACAAAGTTAAATTACTGTTATTACAAACATCCGGCAGATCGTTAATAAATAACAAGAACAAAAGAGGACCCAGAACGGATCCCTGGGGTACTCCACATGTTATGTTTAATTTTTCGGATTTAATTCCATCAATTTCAACAATCTGATGACGGTTACTCAGATAGAATTGCAACCACTCGTGAATCTTACCCCTCAAGCCGCACCCAGAGAGCTTTTCCAAAAGAAGAGCATGGTCAACCAGGTCAAAGGCCTTGCTGAGATCCATAAATAGACCAATGCATTTATTTTGATTATTTAAGTTTTCGTAGATATTATTTAAGAACTCAGAGATTGCGGAGTGTGTGGACCGGCCACTGCGAAAGCCATGCTGACAACCCCTAAGAATGTTAAAACGCTCCAGAAAATCCACAATTTGGTCATACACAATTCGCTCCAACAACTTTGAAAGTACAGGTAAAATGGCTATTGGCCTATAACTTTCGAGGGCAGATGAATCGCCTTTTTTAAAAAGCGGAACTACCTTTGCTGTTTTCAAAGTATCAGGGAATATGCCACTCATGAGTGACCAATTAATTAAATATGTCAATGGAAACAATATAGTGTGAGCAATTTTTTTAAACACATTTGAAGGAATGTTATCCATTCCAATCGAAAAGGAACTTTTTAGTTTTTTGACTGTTGCCATGATTTCACATTCATTAACAGGCCGCAGAACCATTGTATTTGGTAGCAATCTATTCTGCGGAACGCCATCAGCATTTGAAAATTTAGTTGACACATTTTTTGAAAGATCAACAAAGTACTGGTTAAAACAATTCACAATTTCATTTCCATCATTCAGCACAGCACCCCTTTCATTTTTAATACTAGAAATTAGATTTTTCGCCTTTTTATTATTATTGTTAATGTTATTGTTAATAATTCTCCATGCCGCCCTAGATTTATTGTCCGATTCAAAAAATAATTTATTGTTATACATCTGCTTTGCTTTCTTAATAACATTGTTATAAATTTTTTTGTACATATTGTAGTAATTTTTATCATAATCACGCCCGGTCGCATTTTTTTCCAAAACAAGTTTTTTAGTGTTTTTGATGATATTCTAATTCCCAATGTTATCCAGGGCGCTGGTTTACCCTGCTTGTCTTCTACCTTTTTTAAAGGAAATGCTATATCGATGTAGTGCTGAAGATAGTTTAAAAATAACCCCGGTTCAAATCCTCCGCCTGGAGCACGCCCCACCAGGTTTCCCTGCCCATGTAGGCCTTAAAATTTTCAATGTTATTTTGGCTGTAGAATCTTTTGTAAATAATATTTTCAACTGAACTTTGTCTAGTGGGGAAATTCATTATCTGCGCAGAATGGTCTGATAGGCAGTTCATCCATATGGAGCACGCTACATCCCTAGAATTATAATTTGTACATATATAGTCAATTAGTGTGGCTGATCTGACTGTAACGCGAGTGGGCTCATTCACAATGTTTTCCATTCCATAAGAACGTAAGATATCCTTTAAGTCGTTAACCGTACTTGAAGTCCCGAGAAAATCAATATTTAAGTCACCAGAGAGTATTATCTTATCGTTTATTGAGTGACACAAATCAGCAAGAAGATTATTCAGTTTTTCGAAGAAGATATTTAAATTGGTATTAGGTGATCTATATACATTCACAATATGAACAATATTATCCACATGTTCGCCAATACTAACCCCACAGGCCTCAAACACACCATCAGAAGTAAATTTTTTAACCCTGCTCAAATTCTTGATATGTAAATTTAGCTTATTGTTATACAAAATCATTACTCCACCGCCTCTTGCACCTTGCCTACAGTAATAACTACCTACTGCATAGTCACTTATTTTATACATTAAAACCTCTGTTTCTGTTAACCAATGTTCAGTTAAACAAGCTATTTTGATTTGCTTTGATTTCAAAATCAACTCAATATTATCAATTTTGTTTTTAAAACTTTGTATATTTTGGTGGAGAAAATCGATCTTGGCTACTTTCCCTTTTTTATCAACTAATTGCTATTGGTCCATAATATAGTTTATTTTCTTTCTCTCTAAGATTTTTTTCCTTTTATATACCGGGCACTCGATGTCAAACACATACCTATAGAGTTAGTAGTTTCACAGCTATAAACAGTTGAAAATCGGTACTTTGGCTACTTTTCACCTTGGTAGCAGGAAGACCATTAAAGATGGAGTAAAATGAATTCCGCATTCCGTCTTCTTTCCTCTTAACTTTCCAAGAGCTATCTGATGGTGCTAACTGATGGTACCTAGAGAGGTACCAGATTTGGTACCCATGGTACCACCTGCCATTTAGTACCGTCAAAGAGCTCTTGAGAAGTTAAGATAGGAATGTGAAATTAATTTTACTTCATCTCTAATGGTCTTCTTGCTACCAAGGTGAAAAGTAGTCAAAGTACCGATTTTCAACTGTTTATATCTGTGAAACTACTAACTCTAGAAGTATAACATCATACATCAAATATGCTTAGCATTTTAAGTAGAATCCAAAAATGTAGTAAGATATAGGGTGTTTCATTTAAGGAAGTGCAACTTTCTTTGGTCATCCTGTATATAAAAAAGTGACGATTAAAACAATACAAAAAAATAAAGATCATTTTACTGGGAATAACTTTTGTATTTAAATTTATAGTATAGTATAGGCCCCTCTTAAACGGGCCACCCTGTACGTGTTTGTATTAAAGAAAGAATACAAATTTATTTTTTAATACCATGTCTTCATTTGGGAAATATTCCCCCGAATTACACTCATGCATCGGTGTCGGGCTCTTTCTCCAAAATTCGAAAATGAACTCATGCAGTTTTTAGACGACACGCTGTCATGCAAAATTATCAGTATTTTTGATGCATTTGTGCAATTAATTCCGAAAATTTCGTTCTATTAAATTATTTTTTTAATAAATAAGAATACAGAATTTACACATGAAATATTTTTTGTCCAAATTCAAGTTTATGTGCTATTTATTCTCATGTAGTTTCAAACAGTGTTTATAATTAATATCCAATTAAAATTCCATTGAAAAAATGTATATGAAGTTTAGCTAAATTTCGAATATCAATATCTTGAATCCAAACGTCAAAAACACAGCGATATACCAGAGAATAAATCCTACAAAATGTTAAAAAATAGATCCTAATTTTTTATTTCAAGTTTATCAAGGGAAACTCATCTACACGAAGTGTTAACATACATGTAACCGTAAAAGAGGCAGTAAATCACCATTTGTCAAAAAACTATTAATCTAATGTGTTCGTCCCTTGTTTCGGGCTTAACCCTTGATTAATGATATTATAATGGTAGATATTTGGCCTCATATGCCGTTCGGGAATATGAAACACCATTTGTCATCGACGTCGCCATGGACGACAGCCAAATGTTTACTCTATGCCTTCGGTCATTAATAAAGTATACCGCATTGGCGGATCTTTTATGGGGTCAAATGATCACTGACCTCTATAAATAATTTCTAAAATCTAGAAGAATGTATTTAATAAGAGTTTAGTGCAATTATAGGGAAATATCGCTAAATAGATACAGCCTCAGAGATCAAGAGGGAATAATAATGCGTACATTTTCACAATTATGGCATAAGTAAAACAAGATCAATCAAGAGCTGATTTTTAAAATGAAAAAGTTTTAGCAATAAATTGCACTAAGATACAGCTGTTATAGGTAAGTTTTAAAAATACTTGCTTGTTTTTCTCATTGGTGCCTCATTTCGTCTTGAATCACATCCGATAATTATTCTATCTTGCTATTCGTCTATCTCGTGACTTATAAGTATATGCAAGCATTTTAGTTTCCTTATAATTTTGTTTTTCTAGTTGTTCGCTTGCTTCCATATAGGATAGTGAAATATTCTGGTTATATTCTGTGCGCCAATCCTATCTTGTCACTTCTTTGGTTTGTGTTTTGATGGTCTACAATTTTTTATAGTTATTGATGTGTAAACACCTTACGTAGTGATATGAGGGTAAATCTCGGGAAAATGGACGAAAGTGTGTAAGGGGATGTGACATCATAACCCATGCGCTGGGATTAGTGTGCAGCTACTTCAGCGCTTCCTTGTAAAACGTGTTATTTCTAACGCCAGAATATAGGCAACCAATTCCAAATAAGTGGTTGCCTAAATTCAGGCATTGTGAAGCATACAAAATACCAAAGGCTTTAAAAAAGTATCCAGTTAAACGCTATTAAAGCAATGCATTAAATTACACAACCGATGTCGTTATAGGATATTCTGACACATCTAACTTACTATTCTTCAGTATGTGTTACTTAACTACCATCCAACTTTTATTTATTAGCTTTGCCAAGTACTTGCTAATATCGTCTAAATCATTGTCAGCTGTCATTATCTGAGTTCTTTCTCTCAATTTGATGCATGTCCCACTTACCTACGGGTTACTTTATAATCCATGACAGATTACTTCTACATCTACGCTATAGGTTTGTTCTAGCATGAAATTTCTGACGGTTTGAAGCCAGTTTAATAGATTGATCAACTGCGCATCTTCGATCCGAGACCTGGTTGCAAACGGTTTGAGATTTTCGTCTGCTGGAACGCTTATTTAAGGTGACATTTCGCTACGTCAATTTTATACAAGCCTCTAGCGCACCTACTAACTTGTCGATGCTAAAGCCGTGGATATGCGTCGAATGTATCGGGACTATCCATGTTTTTACTGTCTAGCCAAATGCTTCCAATGCCTCGGTGGTGTACTAGTTAGACGTTCTGCTTGTCATTTATACGGCGCGGGTTTGATTACCGCCGGTCGCAACGCTTATTTTGTGTTTACTTTTATAACGTTATGTTTGTTTTTTACAATTTTTTTTTCTTAATTTTGGGCAAGCCTTGGGTTAGTGTTGGTTAGTTCTTGTTGGTTGCGCCCCCGTAGTAAGCGAAGGGCAATGCAAAGCCATAATAATACCTATTCTTGTTTCGCCATTACGCATGTCCCCGGCTTTCGCATCGAAAAGTTAGTGGAAGCGCTAGACGCTTGTAATTTTATTTATGTTTTGATTTTAAAATAGATTTTTTTATATTGAGCAATATTATAAAAAGAATAATACAGTTGTTGATTAACATGGACAATATTAGTGTCAACGGTGTTTTTATTTAACTCAATGAAACCTAAAACTAGGAAAATAATTACAATGCAATATAATACATTTCAATCAAGCATGACTTGTCAGTAATAAATTGAATATTAATACATAATAAAAATAATGGGTAGGTTAAATACAATTAAACATTTAAAAACTAAAAACAGCAATCAAATAAATAATACAACAATCACAGTGAATTACTTCAAATCTAAACAGTACTACAATCGCAGTGAGGACCTAACACGATCAAAAGGAGTAGTGAGTGAGTATCAAACACATTCACCTTGGTTTCATTGGCATAGTGCCATAGCACTATTAATCGAAATTGCCGTTTGCCCACGTAATATCAAAAAGCAATACAAAATTTAACACAAAACATTGTGACAAATTAGTGTCTATAAAACCAAACCACTGTCTTTAATGCATAAAAAATGACCAAACATATAAAATCAAAACCAAACAAGTCAACCGGCTGGATGGATTCGCGTGGCTACATGGAAACAATAAACAATTAGTAACTTCTGCGCATATCACAGACTGAAATTCCGTACGAATTCCTCTGGACTGTTTTGACGGTGTTTAACTAGTTTGCAAACTGAACTTTGTTGCTGCTAGAAGATCTGACTGGTAGTCGGAATTCCGGATTTGTTTTGCTAGAACCCGTAGGTATATTTCTACTAAAACAGAGTTTTATCCACAATACCGAAACAGAATATTTGCACTCGACGCGCGTTTCGCTAACCATGTTAGCATCATCAGGAGATGATTAAAACTAAAATTAAAATCTACCTAGCTCCCTTTTATACTACTGTTTGCTTAATCAAGCGGAACTAAAAAGAACCAATCCTGGGATCCCGCTAGTCACGCTTGATCAACCAATACAATGGACTATACGGAATAGGCCCTCTATCTCTATTTAAACTATTCTTACATTTAATAATTTCCATACTTTCATATGCGTCTAATAA
>MU189255.1:15074-29414 GCA_016904865.1 Pissodes strobi | reverse complement strand
TATATACATGCGCGCGCAACTCTGATGCCCGCTGATGTGGTCCGGGTAACGTCTACTCGCTGAATATATTTTCTACTTAATAATTATTTTCGTTCACTAGTTTTAGTTACATGTTAAAAAAGAAGAGGATTGGAATTTATATTAAGACCTTATCTAATAATGTATTTCTTCAGCAGAAAACGACATTAAAAATTCAGAAAGCGTGATCGTTCTGCTTCAAAACATACAAAATTGAATATATATAGTAGAACATATTCCATTTGAAAATGTTATAACCATGGAACATTCAAGAAAATAAAAAATGCTACAAACTGCGAAACTAAACATATGGTTTGAAAGCTCCATCTAGAGATTCAGATATTGAATACAAAAAAAAATCTCAAAAATTGTCCTCGGGATATTAAATCATGTTCATGATATAATTTATAATATTATGCTGCAACAAACACAAACCAACAACCAACAACAACTATTAGGTACAAGAAAATTATTCAAATTTATATTTAAAATATCGGCTACTCCAAACAAAATTATTATTGAGATTGATAACTATTTCAATATTCTTTATTTTGTTATGTCAATATTTCCGTATTATGCCATTGATTTCTAAGGTTGCCTCCTAATCAAAATTTGTACTTTTATTTCAGCTAAGGCTAGTTAACACATAGACTTCGATTTTGAAGAAAACACTTAAATCTTCAGCAACGTCAAAAGCAGAAATGTCGAACAAACCTAGTAGAAATATCTTGTAGGTATATACACTACCATGGTAGAAAGTGTCATCACCGCGACATTCGTAAAATCCTCAAAGAGCTAGATAGGCAAAAGGCATCAGGACCGGACGGAATATCTGCCATCGGGTTGAAGAACTGCACCAACGAACTAACACCCATTTTTACAGACGACACAAAAATGAACAACCCGCCTTTTCAGGCATGCGCAGTGAAATGTCATTTCTGGACATTTGACAACAAATTTAGCCGAAATTCCGGATGTTTTGTTTTGTTACGAGATCATAAGAAACTTCTGTGTAAAGAACTGTTCGTTATAACAAACAATAATCCAGTGAAAATACTTGGTTTCCATATAAAAATCTGTTCCTTAGGACAATAATTTCTGTCTCTGATGTACAGTGATATTTATGTAAAAAATTAATTAAGACACTCATTAGATATTCTCAGAAGGAAAACATGCAATCTTCACCTTCTACATTAACATCTAGTAAATTAAACAAATCTAATATTGATACACAAGTGCCCTGTACTTGTGACAAAAACTTTAAAATTATTAAATCAACATAAGACAAGTGGAGGAAAAAAAGAAAATATTGTGTGCCCCTTGTGCGAAGAACGAACTCAATTAATGACCCACGCAGATCTAAGCCAGCATATTGAAGACAGTCTGTTATAACTAAGGAGGGCTAGAGGGAAGGAGATCAAACGCAATGTTATTATTTTAGTCTTGGTTTGTCGTCGGGAAATGAGCTTAAGATCCCACCGCCAGAGGGCGCCCATGTCTTATGCGATAGGAAAAATACATGGTTTCTCATGGAGATAGTGGGCATTTTTCACTTTTTCTTTATTGGAAACGTATTATTTGATGTTATTTAACCCCTAACACAGCTTTAGGGTATAAGCTGTACCTTAACCATCGTAGTGCGGTCTCGGTGGCGGCAAATTAAAAGAAAAACATTTTATTTGTGTTGTAGCATTTAATTTTTCATGAAGGTATTATAAGTAACTGCTACCTGTTTTTTTAGAATCCAAGCAATATACCTTATTACGATTCTTTTCATATATTATGCTTTGAATGTACCTTTTTAAGTAACTCTCTGGAAAAATAACACTTAACCCTTAGTTGTTACATGCCTACTTTTATTTGTATTTGTTTAGAACATAAGTTATTTCATAACTTAAGCAAACATTAAGTTATTAAGCCACGAAGTATCATACAGTCTTTAACTTTCTTTTTACGAGATGTTGATAAGAGCTATTAACCTTTCTTCATGGTTGGATTTCTTATAGTAATAAACCATACTTTTGATATATTAATTGAAGCCACTGATTCACTACATACTATCTTATTAATTTAATATTGCCCTAATTTCTCAATAAAGATTGTTTTCTTTTAAATTAATTCTCATGTTTAGTCATTATGTTTCATGTAAGTTAATATTTAAATATGACGTCATTTCTGATTATGATTACGATGCTGACTCGAGCAATCGAACCCGAGTGACACTAATGTTCATTCTGTATTGCACTGTCCATGAGAAAGCAGCTTTTGCCGCTCGGTGTCAATGAGCTGACAACTGACATCGAAAACGAGGTCAAGTTCAAGTAGCCTTTGTCTTTGAGATGTGCCTTTAAAGATCCTTTACAGGCGTAGCCCAGTATATCAAAATCGGCCTCTCCTATTGGTCGATCCATCTCGTATTATAATATGTCTTCGTGATGCAATCATTTTCTCGCAAGAGCTCTTGTGGTGTAGATGTTTAGATCGTTGGGTCTCACCTGGAAAACACGGGTTCGAACCCCGTTGTTTTTTTTTAAGATTATGTTTCTAAACAGCTTTTTTTCTTGATTTTGGGTATGTCTTGGTTTAGATTGGGTTAGCACCTGGTTAGTTTCTTTTTCTTGAGCCCCCGTAGCGAGCGAAGCGAGCGGAGGACCATGCGGATCGACCAATAGGAGAGGCCGATTTTGATATAGTCGGCTACGCCTGTAAAGGATCTTAAAATGCTCATGATGTAGCCGAATTGTCTAGACCGATTTTATACTTTTGAATTTAAGAAATCATGGCTCCATTAAGCCAAAAGATTGTCAAAATCTTGTGCCATTAGGCCTGAGAAGGGCTTGGCTTATTATAATTTTGTCTAATCCTTGAAGATGCCTTTTAATTTTTATGGTTAATCCATCACCACCTAGTAAGGTAGGTAATCGTTGGCTTGTGCCCTATAAAAAACAGAACATTTCAACAATCTTGTGGCTAAAGACTTCATGTTTGTTTCAGGTTTTATTATGGGATGTTAATATTAGAGAATATTAGATAATTTTGATTTGGGAATGGCATAAATATGCTATAAATTCCAATTGGGATTTACAGTCTAAAGGTAAATCTTAAACTTCCATGCTTCATGGACAGGGTAGAGTAGAAGATTCAATTTGGTCCGGAATTTCACATGATTAGAGAAGGGAACAATAAGTGAACAGAACTTCAGAGAAGGAAGTATTTATCCAGTTGACGGAAATATCTCAAGGCCAGTTCTTTCCTTTTATTATATAAAAGATCAGTGTCTACCTAGTGTAAAATTTTTTACTTTTTCACTTACTTATTCGTATTCTTTTTACCTTTAATTGTTCGGCTCACTTGGTAGATATACACATTTAATGCCTTTTACAGATAAACCTATTTAATAACCCTGGAAACAAAGATTCATGAGTCTTTTCCCTCTAGGTATATAATTTACTTTAAATAAAACACCCAAGAGGTAAGCGTTACCAAGATAAGCTCCTTCATAACATTATTTTGTTTAAACTGAAGAAATGAATCATATCTTCATATTTTAATTATGTGTTATTCTCAACGAAGAGGGTAGATATTCTTATATATAGAATATTTGTTTTGTTTATGTTTGAAGTGTTTACTGCTTGACTGTTTTGCCCATTTCGTTCTTGAAAATACAATTAACATCTATTAAAGACAATCTAGGTTTTGTGATTTACTAGACTAGGAACTTGCAGTATCTCTTCCAAATTACGTGGCGCCCAATTTAAGTGCACAAAGGCCATATGCCAAGAACCCCGGCCTCCGCATTAAGAACTAACCGTTCGCATTCTTTAGTGGCAAAATAATGTCACAGTGTATGTGTCAAGCCTTCCTATTTGGAATGGGCAGCCAAGATCTATAAAAATTGTAAGCATCATGAATCGTTAGCGATTTTGATCAATTCGCTATCGCTCGTTGCCATTTCAATTTTAGAAGCTGTAACTTAAAGTTGTTAATTTTTTTCATCAGATGTTTTTCCATACTTTTTAGAATCTGTTAAATAATTTTGCTCAATATAACGAGTTTAGTTCTATAGACAATTTTTGGCGTTTGTGTAAAAAATTAATAAAATATGTTATTCACATTATTTTTCATCATTTATTTTTTGAACAGGAAATTAGGGTAAAATGTTTATATGCAGTTTTATTTTAGGTTACCCTCTAACCTATAAGAGTATTTGCATTTGCAATGAGCAAAAGATTTTATTCTTAATAATTAATATCTGAGAACAATTAGAAATCATTACTGTATTATTCACAAGCATACAGAGAGAGGATATTGATGAATATGATACAAAATTTATCATAATTTTCTTGATATGAAATAAAAACAATAGCTGTATTCTCGAAATTACGTCTTTTATTTCATGATGCAAAGTACAAAACAACTTCTGTTTAGATTAACTTTGTCCAAACTCATAGTCAATCACATAATCGTAATAAAACACAATTAACACCAAGTTTTTTAACAAAAAACGCGAAACAATCACATATTCTCCATAAGACACAGTGTTTAAAACGTAGCGCATGGGATCGCAGCGCCAACTATGACAAACTTGTGAACTATTACAAAAGTATGACCAGAAATCCGAATTTCGACCATTGTCGATTGCTCTCCTTACATCTAGCCCTCCTTAGTTATAACTATCGAAGTTACGGCTTTGCATTTTCTTAGCCCTGAAGAATTTGAAACATGGACAAAATCAGAAAAAAATGACAGTTCATGCTAAGCACAGAAGTATGTAACCAAAGAAAAGCCCACAAAAGTGTATTACCATTGCTGTTCCTCAAGAATTGTTTGCAATTTGTATAATGATGGAAAAGCTATGATTGGATTTTGAAAGACACATATTGGACATATTGAGAAGGAAATACGAAGTAAGCTTTTGTCATCGGTAGAGAAGCAAATGGTAATTGAGACATTGGTGCCAGATGTACCAAGTAGAATTCTTAAAGATGGTGAACTGTTTTCTCTTAACTTTGTATACACCATGATAAAACAATAATAAATAAATCGACATAGTGATTTTTTTTGAAGTTAAATGCATCTTTTATTAGTTAGAAGCTGCAGTGCGAACAAAGTGTGCGATTTTCTCAGTTATCCTTAAAATATATAATATATAGATAAAAAAATAGGAGAAAAAAAACATAATACAATTAAAATGTTATCTATAATATTCTGGAGCAATAATGAGAAGAAACCACAAAAAGTCAGCACAATGATTTTTTAAAATTAAATTAGTATAATTTATTGATTAGAAATTATTAGAAGTAGGAGTGCCAAGTGTGTATTATTTTTAGTATTCTTTCTAATTTTAATCTATAAAATATAATATCAATCAATCAATATAATGTCAATAAAAATAAAAAAAAAACAAAACAGCTATTAAATATATTTATTTATTTATACCTGACCTGACCAGCTCTGTTATAAAACTTTTGGAATTTTAGTAAATAGCAATCTTTATTTAAACAGGTTACCCTTAAAGTAAAATAAATATTCTATATTCTATTCCAGTAAAACACTGAAAAAACTGAGATTGGTAGTAGACGAGGAGCCTATAAAAATAAGAAATATCAAAATAACAGTAAATTACATAACAGTAATTTCAAATAGTGTTTATTTTAATTTATGATAAAGTTAGGCACTGCTCAGAAAAATTTAAGTTTAGTACTTACTAATCATAACAAACGATGGCTTTATGACATTAAACAACACGTAGGACGACACTGGTTTCAGCTGGCGAAAGACAGAGGTGCATGGAAAAGAGAAGGAGAGGCCTTTATCCAACAGTGGACAGTTACAGGCCGGTGATGATGATGATGATGATGAATCATAACACATGTCAACAGAGCTAGGTCCTCTTGCACAATGTCTAACATTCCTTCTTACAATAATATTAACTAATGTATCTACATTTTAAGACTTAATTAATGAGCATCTTAATTAATTTTTTGTAACAAAGAGTTTACATAAATATCACTGTAGGTACTGTTCAAAAACCATTTTTGAACACGTTTTTTAATCTAACGATTTAGTTTTGTACAATTTAACATTCCACGCCACTGTCCTCGCATTCCAAACAAATTAAAACCTTGGCGATACTACTAACGCCATCTCTTGTTTACCACGTTTATCCACTGCGCTAGACAGTCTAGAAAGCTAAAAGTTAAGAGTCCTCAAAAGGCCTCCGACCAATCATAGCGCTTCCCGCTTTATCCGGGCGGTATTACTAGGGCCATCTGTTGTAACCGCCTTTACTCATCTGAAGCCGGCCGCGTATCCTAAACTCAGCTGACCAATCATAGCGTTTCCCGCTATACCCCGGCGACCGAGTCGACCAATCACTGTCTCTTAACGGAGGTAATCAAGTTAGCTCCTAAATTCATGATCTTTAAGAATCGATTTTAATAAAAACTAGTTAACATATTTCGACCGGATTTGTGTTAACATTCATAAGGTTAATTTAGACAATCGCTGACGTAAAGTTTTACATAACTTCTCAGTATTTACATTATTCGCCCTTTCTATTTCCGGCGGATGTATATCATCCCGCCAGAAGGGGCGTTAACAACTTCTTCAAGTTGCTCTAGTTCTCACGTTCTAGTACAGTAGTAGTCTCTTGAACCTCGACCATGTAAGTCGCAAAAGGCACTCCCCCGTTTCTAGCCGGCTGGCGCTAGGCGCCATGCCGCAAGTTTTCACGTTTTGACACCTCATAATCTCTCTAGTTCTTTACTCAAGTGACATAGTAATATCCCAGCATAATCATCTTTATGTCAAGCCTACAATAAGGTATTTATTGGCAAACATACTGCCCTTATTCTCACGAGTCTCACGCCGAGCAATGGCGTCCCAATTGGTCTCATCCTACAATCGAGCCCTGTCTCAACCCACACTCAATCGAGCATAGTCTCGGAATCTCAAGTAAGTAAACGTACATGTTTACAATCACATTCTCACTAAGCCTACAAAAAGGTATATTTCGGCATCTTTACTGCCATTATGGAGACCCACTGATCTCTAATTCTCAAAGGCTGTACCATGCGCAGTACAGTCCCCAATGGCCTTGTCCATGGGTTTTTCAACATTCTATATCACGAGTGTACCACTGGGTTGCTACACTCGTGCCTTATTCTAATATAAGGATTACTCTGCATTACTCTGCATACCTACTCTTGCCTTATTCTCATATAAGGATTACACGGCACTAGTCTGCCAATATACTCAAGCTAGCACAAGGCTACATCCGATACGCGGATTTCAGCTTACCTATGTTACCTGCATAGCATACTTAATAATCATTTATGCGTGTACCAAGAAGCCCCATTCATAATCATTCATGCGTGTACCAATAAGCCGCATTCACAAGGCATTCATGTCATGCCATATGCACTACATGCAGACCACAGTCAAACCACTACATTTCAGTCATTCTTGTTTGCACGAAATTGAACTACATTGTAAATAGAAGCTAGCCATAGATGTAGTGTTTTTTAAAGTGACTTTCCCCCAGTGTTAGAAGATAACCTCCTGAACATTGAACGTTTCTCGTCAATGGTGTTCAGAGTGTACACATTAGCTTATAGGTGAACTCTAAGGTAATATTAATCCTGTTATTATTGCTTGTATATTATTATATTTCATATCAAAGCTAAATCAGCTAACAGAGTTGATATGTAGCTGTTCCACGGGAACTCTAACATACATTTAACTGTACATAGCTTCAAGGTTATGTTTATAACCATATATTAATATAGTATTACAACTGTTTACGCAATGCCTTAGTTTTTAAGAGTATTATTATTATTTATGTCATATTCTTCAAGGTCGAAATTTGCCTCGACTGATATTGTTCATATTGTAGCACTGACTACGTACATTCTCACTGTTTATATTTTGTATATTTATGAGCTTCTAGTTATTTTCAAGTAAAGTAACTTATTAAAATATTCATATAATGCTAGAGCTTTTTGTTTTATTTACAAAATGACTTTAGAACTAGCCCTATGGTAAATTTTAGTGCCTAAGAGCACATCTCTTTTTGTTCAGAAAATCGACCAAGATCGAGTCTGAAACAGGTACACCAGAGATACAAATTATTGTTCGAACAGATTTTTTTGTGCAAACCAAGTATTTTCACTAGATTACTGTTTGCTCTAACGAACAGTTGTTTGCACAGCTTTCTTATGATTTCCTATGTTGTATGTCTAAACACACACACAGACTTACGTTCGCCAAGATATCGATTGCACGTGATTGCTTGTGACGTCAATCGCAGTCCTAGACTAGATTGTCTCTAGGCATTATTAAGACGTATAAAATAGTTGTGTTACCTGTTATTTGAACAGTAATAATAATTTTAAGTAGTGTGTAGGGTGGATGCATTTTTGTTCATTGTATTTCTGTAAAAAAACTTTGAAAAAACCGTGTTTTGAGCTTTAGCAAAGACTGCTAAAGTTTGTGTGCTTGGTTGAGCATCACCGTATTTTTGTGTTTGAACAAAGATTTAAAGTTTGTCTGCTTGCTGCTTATCGGTTAAAAGGTAATCTCAAAATATAAACATATAATATTAAAATGTGCATACATTTCTTTTACGTTTATAGAAGAATCGTAAACTCTATTACGATTCTTCTGTACCACCTACATATATAGTTATATATGCCTAATATATTATTTTGTTCTTAATTACCTATTTTTAGTATGCAAGTAAGTAGAATGTAAGTATTTGTTAATTGTAATAATTAATTAGAAATTATAGAATATAGGTAGGTCAATGCCATGATGCACACGGGTTTTACTAAATCACCATCGGTCAAATGTATTATAACATATTTCCTTGTTTTTGAAAAAACACTAGGTTGCATGTTTGATTTTGTGTAATAATGATTTAATTTTTTCATTTCTAAATATGAAAATATAAGCGAAACATGGTTGCAACGGTAAGTTTTAATTTTTACCGTACCCTACCTAGTTCTCAATTTTATTCAATAATTTCATAAGCACTAAAACGATTTAATATGGACATTTAATGTAAATAACAAGTGTTTATCTCACAAAGCCAAATAGAGGTACTTCAGATATTCATAATCCATAAAAAACACTGCAAGTTTCCCATCTTTTCCAGCCAGCAAAAGTCTTTGCATTCCATTGGCGGGCAGATTTAGTGGATTCGACATCCTATTAGATGCGATTCTTGGGATTTACCCATCTTCTTGGAAAGTTCCTCGAGTGCATCGACCTGTTCCAAAAGACGCAAGAAAATCACGTCCTCAAACTATCGCCCATTTGCCTTGCTTCCAATAATCTACAAAGTCATGGAACGTGTGGTCAATCAGAAACTACCAACAGAATAATTTGCGATAACCAATACGGCTTTCGCAAAGAGAGATCGACCGGAGATACATTGGCCTGTGTCGGTTTCATTATTTAATCAATTAAAATTTGTGCTGCTAGCAGTGCTAGCCAGTCTATGATATACTCGGATTGCTTAATTTCATTAAACTTGTAAAAAAAACCTTACCTTACCTCAATTAAAAAGCAAGAATAACAAATAAAGAATAGTAAGAATAGAAATTTCACCAAAATTCTGTAAAATAGCGCGCGAAAACTGCTCACCCCGAAAGAAAGGAAAACAAATGCGGAACTGCCGAAGAAATCGAGGGAACTAAAAAGAAAAGTGCTTGCACGGCTAGCCGCCTATGAGTTCTATATTATGCCTGTTAAAACAAAAAGGGCACGTCTGAGTTTAATCGAGTCAGGAGATCATAGTTATTTGAAAACCAGACTTTTATTGAGGCTCAGACTATGCTAGGCTGACAACGTACCTATCCTATAACATATGTCATTTATGATTCCACACCAGCGTTCGTTTTCGAGTCGATGACGAGTTGATCCAGGCTATTTACGTATCTTTCTTTCAAATAGATGACACAAGAATGCTACAAAGCTGCGATTGTTCTTCAATGAAAAGAAATGTGCGTTGTCTACAGTATCGTGTGGTACTAGCGTCTCGCCGCTGGGCGGAGGCTGATCTGTTTCCACATTTTTTCACTTCACGCGTTTGTGTAAAACTTTTCGAGAAAAGCAGAAAGCAGGAATGTGAGAGTTTGGCTCAGGTGGCGAAGCTCGCATCTCTTGAACGCAAAGTAATTGGTTCGACGCCCGGTCTTTGCAAGTTTTTTTATTGGAAGAGTTAGTTTTTTGGCATTCCTTGGGTTAGTTTTTGTTGGTTGCGCTTCGTAGCGAGCGGAGGGCATTGAATGATGTGAAAATGTAAAAATACACTTGTAAACAACATTGACGAGCGCAGTTCGGGATCTGGCTCCCACAGCGGCGCCACGCTAGTTCGAGTGGTGCGTACTATATATATTAGAAGTGATAGAGTAGCAATTGGCAGCAGTATAATAAATATTTTGATAAATAATTGTAAATATTTTTTTTAATAAAAAATACAAATTCTTAATGAATTATGAGGATGCTAAGCTTCCCTTGCCTCCTCTGACGAGCCGCCACTGCTTAGATTATATATTAGGCTTGTTCTAGCATGAAATTTTTGACGGTTTGAAGCCATCCGGAGTTTGCGCATAGCAATAAAAGCGATGCTTATATCACTATGCGCAAACTCCGGATGGCTTCAAACCGTCCGAAATGTCATGCTAGAACAAACCTATTATAAGAATATGTTTCAGATAGTTCGTAAGTCTTTAAATCTTTACTCCTTTTACATTAATGAAGGTGGTTAATACCACTTGTTCAGTTGCCTGGCAATAATTTTGGAAGTAAATATCGTTTAAGATGGTATTCTCTCTGTCAGACAATTTAGTGAATAGATGGATATGTATCAAATCTGGGGAGTATTCGAAGTATTAGTACTCAAAACCTTATCCTAGATAGTTTTAAAAGGAAAAAGGTATTTAGTGTTTGCTATTCTCGAGAATCAGTAAGGAAATCATATATACTTTAGTATATTAGTGATGATGTTTCACTAATTCCCCATCGCTATTATCTTCACTAACTACAATTTCTTTTTGTTTGATACCGCTACATACATAAATGGAACTAATAATCCTAAAGATCTCCAAGTGAATGTGCTACATCTCAAGGCCCTGTGCTAGCGTTTTGGAGAAAAAATCAAAGGGGGGAGGGAGGGGGGCAAGTTAGCGGATCTAATAATTTTTGGGTCTCGTTCCAAGAATATAATTTTTCGACCTCGTCCGTCTCCTACCGCGGAACCTATATGCGCGTAGGTTCCCGCTAAGGTCAGATTCGAACTCGCAGTTGTGGAAAACCCCACCAATCCGAATTTCAGTCGATTAGCTATAATTGATAGATTAATCGAATACCTACTTACCTGTGTGAAGATTAATCGTAATTTTCCGAGCTTGTCTTCCAATATAATTACATCGTACTTTCTGAATCACCATACCCATCGATACGTTTTTAAAGCATAAAGTTTTTTATCCTCAACCCGAGCCTGCTCTCGCACTTCATAACTCATTCTATTTTAGAGCAAATTTCCCGCCTAAGGGGCATGTGGTTGGGAGGGTTGTAATCATATCGCAAGACAAGCTCGGAAAATTACGATTAATCTTCATACAGGTAAGTAGGCATTCGATTAATCTATCAATTTTCCATTGCTTGTCTTCCAATATGATTACATCGTAGCTGTTTAAAGCTAGATGGTGCAATTTTGCATTATTCTACCTCCAATCCTGAGAATACCACAAAAACACAATTAAGACAGCAAAGTCGTTCAATTCAACTCTATTTTATAATGACAAAAAAAATCAAGGAAAATTCTATCCTATAAATTCCTTAACTACTTAAAAATTAAGGGTACCTATTCTAGATAAATAATAGTATATTATGATATGAGTGTATAAGAGGGCCTTTAAAGCACGCGCGACATATTTCAAAACACGACGCGCAGCGAAGTGTTTTGTAAGTCGCAAAGGCTTTAAAGGCCTCTTATACACGAATATCATACGCTATTTTTTATTACGAATGCATCATAATCTCAAAAATTATTTAAATATTAAACTTAAGGGATATATTGACGAATATATTAATCTGTCACATTTGACATGATCAAAAGTTTCTATAGCAGCCTTTAAAAAAGTACGCGCATCATAAACATCATTTTAAGCACGCTGCAGCGTGCGATAATCGTTGATTATGATGCGTGCGTAATAAAAACATATTTTTTTATTACGCATGCATGCATAATTGGAACGAATGCGTACGGTGACTTTAATGTACTGTTTTATAGAATTTACGACACATAATAGGTAATTCTGGTTTTTGAAAATACGGAAAATAGGAAGCTGAGGTTTAATTTTATTTTCAAATCCTTACTTCAATTTTGTCGATTATATTGTCGATCGTAATTTTGTAATTTTGCTTAATGTTTGGATCCGATGTGCTGAACTTAGTGCCATAAGTGTTACCGTTTTCTTTGTTAGTTTATCAAGTGATAGAGATTGTATAGGGTTAATCGTTGATAAATAGAGTAATACAGGTTCAACTTTCCATGTAAAATCGTATTTAGGTTTATGTGGCTTTAACGTAGCTTCCCTTCAAAATTTTTTGTTATACTTTAATCCCTATTAGGCGGTGAAACATAAAGTTAAGAGCGGATCTATAGGTACTCATCAAGACGTAAGAACCTCCTTTGTTTACTTCGCGAACTAAAAAGTCCAGATAAATGTTTGAATTATTAGTAAAAACATCGAAATTTTGCTGTAACAGAAATTACAATACATCTTTGTATGTTAAATATTAATTAACAATTTGTTTTGATAAAAATATTTATAGGTATGCCTATGTTATTACTATTAAGTTAGCCGCAGTTTAGACAGTGGGATAACGTTGAAAGTTGTTAGATATATTTTATATGTCGTTGCATTATTATAAATACAAAAGCCGGTGTTGATAAAAACACAAGAACAAGCTAAAACCAATTTTAAAACTACAACATTGTACTGTTTCCAAGTTCCAATTCTGAGATGGATTCAAACATTATTGGGATGGCATGGCCGGAAATGCTTCTTTGAAGAAATGCTTCTCAGTCCTTGCCCCCAGGAAAATTTTCCTGTATAAGAGATGAGAGTCTCTATAGAGAGTAGCCAATTTTTACTCGATTTAAAAGTCAGCGGTTTCTCAACTAATAAACTAACAAACAAGGGATACCAGGGTTGTAATGGCCACGCAGGTACTACCAATATTCCGGTGGCTTTAGCCGGTATAATTTTATCTAAAGCATTAAATGTCATAGAAAACGAGGGAAAAGCGTAAAAATACTCATCATGCCAAGAAATTGTAAATGCATCGATTGCTGTGGAGGGTGGATCCGAAAACCCGGAAATATATTTATTGCATTTTGCATTAAAATAAGTTGCAAATAAATCTAGCCCCTTATTATTTTCTGATATACCTGCTTGTTTAGTTTGTATTCTGTTTCAACGGAAGTTTGTCTTGATGCCTTATCGGCTTCCTTTTTTCTTTTGAAGCGATATAAGATGCGAAGAGTGTTATACGTTTCGTTCACAAGAGTCTAAAATTTGAAAGGTTATATTGGTTAAGTTGCGATATTTTACGCTAGCCTCACAATTAATGCAGGATATTGCCGTCTTATTATCGATTCTAGGTAAGACTCTAATATTTCCATTTGATTTAGTAAATAATTGTAAGCCATGACAAGCAGCTTTAATGTCAAGGTAATTAATATGCTTATACTACTTGTCGGCTTCTTCCCAAAAATAGCGATATTTTTGGCCCTTACAATAGGCACCCCAGCATGTAGGAGACGCAGACGCATAAGAAAAAAATCCAATGAAAAGGTGCTAGGCTTCATATTTACAGTATATTCTAGATTGTCTATCCACCAGCTAATAATTTTCTTTGTATCTTTTGAAATTAATATTCTGTCATTGTACGATTTTCCTTTTAAGGCTTTAAATTTTGCGCGCCCCTGTCTTTTGATACGATGACGACACTGAAGAACGGCAGGAGTCGCTGCTACCAAAATACCAATATTTTTTAATCGTATCTTTTATTGAATTAATTTTCTTAAGAGGTAAAGAAACGGTCCTCTGAATTAAGTCATAAGTAAATCCTAGGTAAGTTATTTTTATGATGGTATTAACTGACTTTTTCTGTATTTATAATAAATCCTAAATCATTTAGGAGCATTATACACATTGTAAAACAGTAAAGTGCATCAGCTAAGCATGACAAATGGTTGGTGATGTTAACTAACGGCTCCTGCAGCTGTTGTCCCTTGCCCCCCCC
>MU189255.1:0-14974 GCA_016904865.1 Pissodes strobi | reverse complement strand
GCTGGTGCCCCCCCCCCCCCCCCCCCCCCCCCCAATTGATGTGGTATGAACTTTTGCAAATCATTAAGTTTGCACACAATAATATACGGGAGATATTTAGTCAAACAACTAACACCCTGTAAAGTATACCTACAGCTGTTTTGCAGACAATAGTCTTCAGGAGAGAATTTAGTCAAAACAACTTACACCCTGTAAAGTATACAGCTATTTTGCAGACAATAAGGAGTCCATGATTGCAATCTTAATTAAATAGATCCACGACCATATTAAAACATATACTGTTGGCTTACAGCCTTTTAGTCGCTCAAGTGATGATAGAATTTAGTGAATAGCCCACGGCTATCCGTCAGAAAGTATGGCCTTAATGCCAAATATGTTTTGCCATAACACCCTGTAAAGTATGCAGCTATTTTGCAGACAATAGTCTTCGGGTGATATTTTAGTCAAAACAGCTAACAGTCTGTAAAGTATACAGCTATTTTGCAGACAATAATCTGCGGGTGATATTTTAGTCAAAACACCCTGTAAACTATACAGCTATTTTATAGACAATAAGGAGTCAGTCCATGATTGTAATTTTAATTTAATAGGTCCACGACCATATTAGAAATATATACTGTTGTTTGTCGCAATTGGAATTGATTATTACTGCATAAACAGGGGAAATATTATACACACAAAGTGTATCTGATTATCATTTGGCGGTGACAAGTTTGGAGTTGGCATAATAAACGATCACTTCTTAGTAAGTCAATAGCCAACTTTTAGTGGAGAAGTCGAATAGGTAGGTCCTCGACCCTAGACTTAATCAATTAATAATTTATAATAAAAATAATATTAAGATTTTTTTTATTGCGAAGCCCGCGGCCTAAACCTATTATGTTTCTATGCCCTCGGCAAGAATTTTTCGATTGAGTGCTATTTGTATGGAAATTATAAGGCCCTCGGCCTATGCACTATCTAACTCAATCTAACCAACTCTTTGTGGGGAAGTCGAATAGTTAGGTCCTCGACCCTAGGCTTAATCGATTGATAATTTATAATAAAAATAATATTAAGAATTTTTTTGTATTGCGAAGCCCTCGGCCTAAACCTATTCTTTTTCTATGCCCTCGGCAAGAATTTTTCGATTGAGCGCTATTTGTATAATATGTAAATTATAAAGCCCTCGGCCTATACACTATCTAACTCAATCTAACCAACTCTTTGTGGGGAAGCTGAATAGTTAGATCCTCAACCCTAGGCTTAATCAATTAATAATTTATAATAAAAATAGTATTAATTTTTTTTTTGTATTGCGAAGCCCTCGGCCTAAACCTATTATTTTTCTATGCCCTCGGCAAGAATTTTTCGATTGATTGCTATTTGTATGCAAATTATAAGGCCCTCGGCCTATGCAAGATCTAACTCAATCTAACCAACTCTTTGTGGGGAAGTCGAATACTTAGGTCCTCGACCCTAGACTTAATCAATTAATAATTTATAATAAAAATAATATTAAGATTTTTTTTATTGCGAAGCCCGCGGCCTAAACCTATTATGTTTCTATGCCCTCGGCAAGAATTTTTCGATTGAGTGCTATTTGTATGGAAATTATAAGGCCCTCGGCCTATACACTATCTAACTCAATCTAACAAACTCTTTGTGGGGAAGTCGAATACTTAGATCCTCGACCATAGGCTTAACTAATTAATAATTTATAATAAGAATAATAATAAGAGTTTTTTGTATTGCGAAGCCCTCGGCCTGGACGTATTCTTTTTCTATGCCCTCGGCAAGAAGAATTTTTTGATCGAGTGCTATTCCTGCGCAAATTACAAGGCCCTCGGCCTATGTACTTTATTTTCTATTTCTCTCGGTTAGGTCAACGTATTGTGCCTTACTGAGAACCTGCATGAATATGAATTTAATAAGCCCTCGGCTCTTATGCAAGTTTTTTTAATTATTCTAATTATTTAAAATAGCCTAGTTGTAATTAGTGATCTTAACATAAACAAACCTCAATATAACTTAACAACTGTACATTGTATCATTGTACGTAGATAGTTGGCCCTCGGCCTACTATATAGAAAATCGATTAGCCTAAACAAGCATAAACAAACCCCGAAACAACTTATCACCGACCATTTAAAGCTGATTTTCATATATAGGACTGTGCGCCGACTGTGCGCCTACCATGCTGCGGCCGTCGCGGGTCCTCGACATTTTCACAATAGGACTAGACGACCGCAACACGGTCGTAGCACAGTCCTATATGTGAAAATGTAAATAAGGGCTTCAGTGCGTTTTATATGGAACATACAATTTTTGATTTACAGTGAAAACGACACGGTAGGTGCACGGTAGGCGCATAGTCGATGCACAGCCCTATATATGAAAATCAGCCTTAATTGTTCCTAAATATTAGGCCATCGGACTAGTCCTATATAGACAATTTATTAACACTTACTTGAGGAACTGGATAATATATTTTCCCTTCTTTTCGACATTTTATTTCACAAACACAAAACAATATTTTTGAACGTATTCGAAGGATACGAAAAACAGAATGAGTAATGAAGTGCGAGAGCAGGCTCGGGTTAAGGATAAAACACTTTATGCTTCAAAAACGTATCGATGGGTATGGTGATTCAAAAACTACGATGTAGTCATAGCGGAAGACAAGCGATGGAAAATATAATATATTAGTGATGATGATTCACTAATGCTCTACCTGTATTCTATTCATTAACTACAGTTTCTATTTTTCTGATGCAACAGTGTACATAAATGGAAACTAATAATCCTAAAGATCCAAATTAATAATATAATATTACTTGACAATAAATAAGGCATATTTAATAATTTATTTTATTACATGCTAAAACAGATTTAAAATAACGGTAGGGTCTAGTACTCCATAAAATGAAAGATCATTTAAAGAGAGCTAATTTAAATCAGACAACAGACGACTTAACATTATGAATATCTTCTCAATTTCATTTTATGATTTTGATACATATTATTTCAGTCAGTTATTACCTTTTTAAGTTTACCACATTCCAAAAATCAATATTTATATATTTCTAACTTTGCCTACAAACAATAGAACACTATTAAATTTTATGCTGTAAATAAATGGACGATCAGTTATGAACTCTAATTTGGGCTTCCTGGGAGTAACTGCCGACAGTAGGAGTCCATATACTGAAAAAAGGGAAATTAATAAAACAATTTGTGTTCCAAAGAAAAAGTATATTTTACTTATCTATCGATGTCAAATGTATATTATCACGTATTCAGCCTTCTGCTACAAATTCTTAGTTCCATCACCACATAAGATGTTAACTAACTACAATAAAAATTTGGGTCTTTGCGTTGCTTAACTGTCTTTAATAGCTCATTTCGATAAAATAAGTGCTTCCAGAAATATTGTTTTAAAAGATAATTATGCTCATTACTCGTGCAAAATATACGTGGTACTAGTGCAAATGAGAGAACCGTTACTACCGAAAAACGGTCAGTTCCGCCTCAAAGGTATAAACATAGATATACAGAATGTTCCAAAAAAACTTAGTATGTCAAATACTTATTTAGAAGTAATGCTTTATGTTGATATAATTTAAAATTGTGTAATAAGTATGGATGACCAAAATTGTTATTTAAACTTTAAGATACAGAAATATTCCGTGCATCCGTGATTGAACCTCCTCTGCATTTGATAATGAGGTTCTCGAGTGCCTGTGTAATTCGGAAAATGGTGGTCTTTTGTTGCTGTAAAAAGCAAATCATGTGCATTTTCCACGGAAAGATATCTGAAGAATATGGATGATGATTTGATTTATCCGAGCGCTATAAAATACAAAAGAAGTTGTTTATTTATGCTTATATTAGTTTTCCTTCAACGTTAAGTAGTTTGGAAATATCGTAATATGATTCGTATAGGCATACTTATAGCCTGTCAATGTCAGAACTAAATTTGCTACTAGTGTTTCTCATTTCTACGATGAAAGCAGTTAAATATCATAGCTAATAATAAGGTAAAATTATTGCCCAATCTTACTTTTTGTAGCTAATAAGTTCCTCGTTTCAAAAGTCCGCAGACGCGACGTCTTCGTCCTCGATAAACTAGAATGAACGTTATTTTTCAGTCGAATATATATTTGTATTTGTCCTGGAAGAAGCTGCAATGGGGCGAGATGGAAATCGGCATAGGCTCAATTTAAACAAAAATCACTATTTAATTTATAATAATGTTGAATTTCTCGCCTGAGAGTCAGTATCAGTAACTGTAACGACAAAAACGTTAAAACATTTTACTCTAAAATACATATTATACAGGGTGTCCGGTAAGTATGACATACTGTCGAGAGAGCATAGAGGAAATCAAAATAACTCTAATTTGTCATAGAAAAAAAAATCCTAAATTGCGCATTAACGGAGAAACAGAGCCCCGAATGGGTACAACCCATACTAAAGGTAAACAAAGAAAAATCGAGTTTGTAATATACTTACAAACAGTTTGTAAGTACCCTTCGTCAGAAGAAGAAGGCATTGTGTGACGAAACAATTGTTACGATGTAGTAATATAGCGGAAATTAGTACAAACTCGGTTTTTTTTGTTTACGTCTAACTTTTGAACAGATTGGTATAATTTAATAAGATTTTAATATTTTATGCAGGGTATAAAGACTCATAAAACCTTTCTACAGTCGATATTTTCATCATCAGGGAAATCAGGAACAGACTTTATCATCACACTCGTTTAGACTCGTTAGGTGTAATTTTACAGAGCTGAAATAGTTATTTGTGTATTTAGAGCGCAAAGTAGCGGATTCCCGCTTGAGAAAGAATGTTACTGCGCGACGCGTAGCGGAGCGTAGTAATCTTTCGAAAACGGCAATCTTACTTTGCGCTCGAAAAATACACAGAACTTTTTCCACAGCCGCATTTTTTTAAATTAAATGCACATTTTTCTCTATACTTATTTTGAAATTTGCGAGTGACTGTCAGTTTTGACATATTATGTTCGGGCTTCGAGCATATTTAGAACAGGATTGCCAGCAACAAACTGTAACAAACGCACGACTGTCATTTATTTATATTCGGTTTCCATGACCATTCGTCCATTTAGCACACTAGACGGAAAAAGTCAGAATTTCCTTTTCCATGTTCGCGCTAAAGCGCAAAATATGGATCCACGGCATTAGTCGATTTTGCTATTTCATTTGAATTTGGTATTTAGTTATTTTGCGCGCGGTTGTAGAAAATAGTTATTTGTGTATTTAGAGCGCAAAGTAACGGATTGCCGCTTGAGAAAGAATGTTACTGCGCAGTAATCTTTAGAAAACGGCAATCTTACTTTGCGCTCGAAAAACACACAGAACTTTTTCTACAGCCGCATTTTTTAAAATTAAATCCACATTTTTCCCTATACTTATTCTGAAATTTGCAAATGGCTGTCAGTTTTGACATATTATATTCGGTCTTCGGGCATATTTAGAACAGGAGTGCCAGCAACAAACTGTAAGAAACGCACGACTGTCATTTATTTATCTTCGGTTTCCATGACCATTCATAGCACAATAACGGAAAAAGTGAGATTTTTCTTTTCCATGTTCGCGCTAGAGCGCAAAATAAGGATCCACGGCATTCGTCGATTTTGCGATTTCATTTGAATTTAGTATTTATTTACTTTGCGCGCGGCTGTAGAAAAATGAATAACGCATATAAGACATGGATAATATTTAAAAACGCATTGCAGCCGATTTAAAATTGTTGATATTTCGACATAAATTTAGCATATTAAACCGAAACAATTGAGGGATAATTTTAGATTTTTTTTTGATTATCAATTAAGGCACAAAATAATTACAAAGTTGGCTACTTACTTTATGATATATTTGTAAACAATTAGGAAAATGTTAGATATAACTGAAAATAATGCTGATATTTAATTAATATTAATTCTTCCTGCTAGTAGAATAACATCCCCTGCTGTAATATAGTAGAAGAATGGGTGATTGGCTACAAATAAATATTCTGCTGGAATTGGCAACGATTCTGCTGCAATAAGAACTAAAAATAAAAAAATCATGAAGTTACTATACATACGTAATAACATAAAAACCAGAACAAAATTTACATATTAATTGGCACTACTTTTTTACAAGAAAGAAGAAAAACACACCATGAAAAAAAGAAACAGAGTCAAAAGAGCGTTATATACTTACACATAATAGATCACTAAAAGACGAATAAGCGAACTTTCTCCCCACCACCTCTAGTACAATTTTATTATAGAGACGATGACTTTTATCACATACTTGCACATGGCATCAAAAGCATTATTCAAGGTAGCTGTTGGGAAAATGACCCCAACAATTGGTTTTGCATGTCGGTTTTCAAGGTAGAGTTTTAGGCGATATTGCGTGCATTAGTTTAAGGCATTTAGTTATAAATGAACTCACTTATATTAATATTAATTTTAAGAATTTTAAATTACATTCAAAATATATAATATCATTGAGCTCCAGATGCTGCAGTTAATTCCACAGAGCAACTTCAGTCCTGTGAGCAGTTTTTGAAATCCCGTTATACACGTCATAAAGTTAAGGTCACGATGAGATTTATCTCATCGCATACGACGAGGCAGGTCTCATTAATAAAATGGCCCCTTAGTACACGATAGTTTCATGAATACTCGGAGACTTCCTTCTATTAGGCGGTAGGTAAGTTGTTACTTTACAAACTCATTTAATTAGGCAAAATAGAAAAGCGATGTTGGATAAGCATAGAGATGAACAATGTGCTCTAATTGAGGCCTAAATAATTATAATTGAAGAAAATACCTGATGTAATATGGTTTGCAGCAATTTTTGTCGTAATTATTTATGTATTTAGTTAAGTAAAGGGGGAAAGTTACAATAAGAGCCTGTACGAGCCCTAACACCTGTACAGAATCTGAACAATGAACATACAGATGTTAGGGCTCATGTCTGCAATTTTTTACTTAAGAATGTTAGTAAGAAATATTGTCTTTATTTTCAATCTCTGAATGCAGAATACGGCCACCAGTAAGAAAAATATCTATGAATACGCCTTTTACAGGCGCTTTGGATAGAAATAACTGGAGAATATATTTTTTACGTTAGTGGCCTCAAAGCAGATTATTTTCCCCGCAAAATATGAGACGAGTGTCCGAAGGGAAAAATTGAGAGGAGATATTGCACGAAAATTATTTGTGTTAATGGGCGATCAAAGTTTTATCATCCCTTTAATATTTTGAAAGGAAATAATGCTAGAAGAATGAATGTCGCTAATGAACGCTGGTGTACGAGTAGCTAATGATCCTATTGCAAAATTCGCGGTCATTGTCACATTACAAATCACAAGGGCTACAAAAATGATAAAAGTATCCATATGGTGGTAAGCGACTTATTCGGCAAGTGGTCGCGAGATAACAAATTTTGTCACGTGATCCTGATATAGAGGAACAAATCTGTATTTACCATCAACATGCGATTGATAATCTATCAGATCAACGCAACAGCGTGAATTAAATCATTGCAAATCGTCGATTTTGATAAGATTTCCTTCTTTTAATTTTTCTGCTTCATTTGACATAGCGCACACAGGCTAATAAACATTCAGGACATCCTATATTCTTGTATTTTTTTCTTGTTTTTCTCATTATGCTCTATGACATGCAAGTAAAAAACATTATCAATATTCCTCAACACTATTTAAGATACCTGAAGATGTGTGGAATTCTTGAAGAATGTTAAATAATTCATCGCGATGGACGTAATGTATCACATTAACTGCTTCATTGTTAAGAGGCACTATAAGTTTTTACAAACCCATAGTGTTTTAGAAGCCAATGCATTTTTGGACTTATTATTTCAGTAACCTTAGCACTTTTCACTTCTTGAATAAGAACACAGTTCTTTTCTCTCGTTAAGCCAGGGTTGTTGTCGGCAACGTCTTTCCTTCGCTCATTCAGTTGTTCGTAAAACCTACATTTTTTGATTTGAGGTTATGTTACTAATGACTACATAAATTTATCTTTGTTTCTATAATTCTATTCTTGAAATCTATCTGATTTAATAATAAAAACACGTATATATTAAAATGTCACAACTGCACTTATTTTATTTCAAAATACTTTGTAAATTACGGCAAAACGTGGGAAAAATGTAAACATTACCCGAGGCACTATGATTGACCATATGTTCTAAGTCGCAATAGTCCTTATGTTAAGGTTCTATACCTTGAGACGGAAATAATAGTCAGTGACGTCAGTCACTCATTCGAAAACAGACCAACGTGAGCGGCTTAAAGTAATATTTAATATTTAACAATAAATCTGGTATGAAATGCTCGTAAAATGCCGCTTATTCTAAATGCGGACACAGCATTCCGGCACAAAACGTGCACCGCTGCCAAATTCATTGTGGCCCGTATACGCGCGTTACGCGGAGCATTTGAAGCAGCTGTATTTTAACAGAGGTTCGCGATCGACGGTCGTAAATATACTGATATTTTACGACCGTCGGGCGGAGGTGGCAACGTTGCAACAGTAAACGAGCATGTACCCTGTGAGAGATCTGTTGCATAGTCGCGCTTGCGGGTTTAGGTTATCGTTTTGTTTTAACATTGAAAATGTTTCTGTTTTCCTAAATAGGGCCACAAATCGTGAAAAAATGCATGCTACATTTGCCACATTCATGACGTCGTACCCGTGAGAGATCGTGTTAGCTTGTTTATTTAAACTTAAATTGATTGTAACGTATCGGAATCAGTTCTAGTTACTAAAATAAATTGGAACTAACTGAAAGTAACCGAAAATGTATTGAACAACTATCCAAAACTAACGAAAAGCACCAAAACGGGCTAAAACGTATCGAAATTAGTAAATTAAAACTAACCCAAATTAAGCGAATTTTAGTGACTAACCAAAACTAACCAAAAACATTAAAATTGCTTATAACGTATCGGAACCGGTTCAAATTACTAAAATAAATTGGAACTAATTGGAAGTAACCGAAAAACGATTGCAAATATCAAAAAATAACTAAAAGCACCAAAACGGGCTAAAACATATCGAAATAGATTAAAAAGATTGAAGTAAGTTAAAACTTACCCAAATTAACCGAATTTAGGTGATTAACCAAAACTAACCAAAAGCATTATAATTGCTTATGACATATCAAAAGGTGATTGAATGTCTAATCAAAACTAACCAAAAGTAACTAAGAGCACCAAAACGGGTAAAACATATCGAAATAGATTAAAAATATCGAAGTAAGTTAAAATTAACCCAAATTAACCGAATTTTGGCGACTAACTAAAACTAACCAAAACATTAAAATTGCTTATAACGTACCGGAACCGGTTAAAATGACTAAGATATATTAAAACTAACTGAACTTTACTGAGACTTGACTGAACGACTAACCAATAGTAGGTAACTAAAAGCATCAAAACGGGCTAAAACGCATCGAAATAGATTTAAGATATTCAACTAAGTTAAAACTAACTTAAATTAACCGAATTTTGGTGACTAACCAAAAACCCTAAAATTGGTTATAGTGTAAGTGTTGGTTATGTGGAACTGGTCCAAATGATTAAAATAAATTAAAACTAACTGAAATTAACCGAAAGTTGATTGAACGACTAACCAAAATGGACCAAAAGTAACCAAAGGCCTTAAAAGGGGCTAAAACAAGTTGAAACTAACAATTAACCGAATTTTGGCGACTAACTAAAGTTAACCAAAAACATCAAAATTGGATATGACGTGTCGAATCCGGTTCAAATGACTAAAATAAATTAAAACTAACTAAACTTAACCAAAAGATGTTGAACCAAAACTAATCAAGAGTAACCAAAATGGACTAAGACATATCGGAACAAATTAAGAATAAAATAAGTAACTAACCCAAATTAACCGAATTTTTGCGACGACCTACATTATTAACAAAAAACGTTTAAATTGTTTTAACGTATCGGAACCGGTTCAAATGGCTCAAATAAATTGGAACTTACTGAAAGTAACCGAAAATTGATTGAATAACCAACCAAAAGTAACTAAAAGCACCAAAACGGGCTAAAACGTATCAAAAAAATTAAGAATATTGAAGTAATATGAAACTAGTTCAAATTAACCTTATTTTGGTGACCAACCAAAAACACTAAAATTGGTTATAACGTTTTGGACCCGGTTCAAATAACTAAAATAAATTAAAACTAACTGAAATTAGCCGAAAGTGAACAACTCACCAAAAGTAACCAAAAGCACAAAAATGGGCTAAAACATAGCAGAACAGATTAAAAATATTAAGCTTATAAGGTGAAACGAACTTGAATTAACCGAATTTTGCCGACTAACTAAAATTAACCATAACGTATCGGAACCGGTTCAAATTACTGAAATAATTTAAAACTAACTAAAGCTAACCGAAACCTGATTGAATGACTAACCAAAACTAATCACAAGTAACCAAAAGCACCAAAACGCAAGTAAGTTAAAACTAATCAAAACGAACGAATTTTTGCAGCTAACCAAAACTAACCAAAAATATTAAATTTGATTATAACGTATCAGAGTCAGTTCAAATGACTAAAAAAAAATTGAGCGAGTCTGGTAGTAGTCGAGACACTGATGTGTAAATATATCCTCTAACGACATCGGTTGTAAAAAAACGATAGCAGCACGTTGTGTTCCCGAGCGGTCACCCATCCAAGTACTAACCCCGCCCGACGTTGCTTAACTTCGTGATCGGACGAGAACTGGCATTTTTAACATGCTATGGCCATTGTTGCGTTTTACCTTGGTCATAGAATAAAAATTAGGTTTAATAACCAAGTTTAAAATAATAAAAAATCAACGCGAACGAAGCTTCGGATAAAAGCTAAAAGTGTCCTATGTTCTTTACTATACTTTTGAAAATATTTGTACAAAATTTCATGATGATCGGAACAGTTTATGCGTGAAAGTTTAAGAAACAAACAAACAAACACATTCGCATCTGTGATATTAGTTAAGATTATTTATAATACTTACTGGCAGCTTCGGAGTGGATTAATTCACTGCACAAATTCGACACGATAATCTAATGCCATCAGGAATAACATCAATATATGGACACAGCTTATTTACCTAGTAATCGTGGGCCGACATCCTTAGATTTCGGAAAGTCATTAACCAAATTTTGCAAATTTTAGAAGAGGGCTATGACTCAATATTGTTTTAAACGTCTGGGCATCTGAATAATACTTTTGACAGTTCGTTTAATTTAAAATAATAATATGCTCTTTTATAATCTAAAATCCTTTTAAAAACGATTTTAAATGACAAAATTATATAAAAACCCGAAAATTCCGACTTTTTAGGATGATAGCCGTGGCTTCTGACGAATTTGTCGTGGATTTTGAAGCGAAAATTCATTTTAAATTCAACCGTCAAAAATAAGCTGTACTATGGATCCAAATACACTGCGAATATAATAATTAATAAATAATAATGTTGACTGTTCGTTTAATTTAAAATATGCTTTTTTATCATCTAAAATCCATTTAAAATTATTTTAAATGGCAAATTGGATATAATACCGCCCTAGCGGCTAGAATCGGTTTACACATTTTCGTCTCATTTGACGAGATTTGCCCTCATACTGCCGCGTAAGATGTTTACACATGAATAAGTTGGAACCAACGGAAAGATGTTTGAACGAATAACCAAAAGTGATTAGAAATAGCCAAAACGGGCTAAACAGAATCAGAAAAGGTTAAAAATATTACAGTAACGTTATGGCTATAGTCAAAAGCGGTCTTATCGTGCGGGTCCAAAGGTCACATTTTTATTATTTATTTATTTATTTATTTATTATTTATTATTATTTTTCATTAAATGGCATTACTTTGACAGCTTTTACACGCAAAATCTGCCACAAATGAAGTTTTTACTGAAAATTGTGATCTTGGTACCCGCACGATAAGATCGCTTTTGACTATAATTATATTATATTAATAGATTTTCCTATCTAAAAGTGAAGGGTAATTTTTTCGGTTTTCATATCTGCACATTTTTGATGTGTAAACATCTTACACGGCGGTATGAGGGTAAATCTCGGCAAATGGGGCGAAAATGTGTAAACCGATTGTGACAAGCCGGTGAAGGATTTTTATACAATTTGATCATTTAAATCGGTTTTAAACGGAATCTAGACGATATAAAACCATATTTTAAATTAAACGAACCGTCAAAGGTATTATTCAGATGCCCAGACTTTTAAAACAATATTCAGTCATGGCCCTCTTCTATAATTTTCCTTCTATAAGTTTGTTTTTTTAATGGACGGTTGAATTTAAAATGAATTTTCGCTTCAAAATCCACGACAAATTCGTCCGAAGCCACGGCTATCGTCCCAAAAAAGTCCGAATTTTGTGATTTTTATACAATTGTGTCATTTAAAATCGTTTTTAAACGGATTTTAGATGATAAAAAAGCATAATATTATTTTAAATTAAACGAACTGTCAAAAGTATTATTCAGATGTCCAGACGTTTAAAACAATATTGAGTCATAGCCCTCTTCTAAAATTTGCAAAATTTGGATATTGACTTTCCCAAATCAAAGGATGTCGGCCCAAGATGAGTAGCTGGTAAAAGAACAAGCTTTTTCGTGTCGAAAGTATGCAGTGAATTAATCCACAGTAGAGTGCTATAGACGGCCTCAATTCTCCCCCTCCAAGTTTTTGCCCCCTCACCCTCCTCCGGTGACTTTGAGATAAACCCCGCCCACTTGGTCTTAAGTGTATTCGACCTTGAACGATATTGGCCTAATTTCACCTTGAATGTCCTCGACATTTTACCTTGAATGTCCTTGAGTTTTTGTTGAAGGTCGCGAATATGACCCTGGGATTGCTCCAAGCATGTATGACCTTGAAAGTCCTTGGGACTGTTTTGTGGTGTCTTTTACCTTGAATGACATTGAGGTAATTTGATCTTGAATGCCCTTGAGTTTTTGATGTGTAAACATCTTACGCGGCGGTATGAGGGTAAATCTCGGCAAATGGAAAGTAAATGTGTAAACCGATTCTAGCCGCTACGACAGTACTATATACAATTTTGTCATTTAAAATCGTTTCAAACGGATTTTAGACGATAAAAAAGCATATTATTATTATTTTAAATTATACGAACTGTCAAAAGTATTATTCAGATGCCCAGACGTTTAAAGCAGTAAAATTTGAAAATGCTGGTTATTCATTGTCCCAAATCAAAGAATGTCCGCCCCAGATTATAAGGTAAATATGCTGTGTTCATATGTTGATGTTATTCCTGGTGGCATTAGATTTTCATGACGAATTTGTGCAGTGAATTAACCCGCTCCGAAGCTGCCAGTACGTATTATTAAAGAATCCTAACTAATATTATAAATGCGAATGTTTTTGTTTTTATTCTATGAACATGCTAAAATGTACAGGTAAGGACCATAGCACGTTGAAAAGCTTTTTAAGATCCTTTACACAAATAGTGCACTATGTAAAAATCGACCTCTCCTATTGGTCGATCCATCTCGTATTACAATATGTCTTCGTGATGCAAACGATTTCTGTCAAGAGGTCTCTTGGTGTAGATGTTTAGACAACTGGGTCTCACCTAGACGGCACGGGTTCAAACCCCGTTGCTTTTTTTATTATTTTTTTTTTAAGATTATGTTTCTAAACAGTTTTTCCTTGATTTTGGGTATGTCTTGGGTCAGTTTGGGTTAGCACCTGGTTAGTTTCCTTTCCTTGAGCCCCCGTAGCGAGCGAAGCGAGCAGAAGGCCGTGCGGATCGGCCATTAGGAAAGGCCGATTTTTATATAGTGCACTATTTGTGTAAAGGATCTTATAATGCCGTTTAAAATGCCAGTTCTCGTTCGATCACTGAAGTTAAGCAACGTCGGGCGTGATTAGTACTTGGATGGGTTACCGCTTGGGAACATAACTTGCTGCTGTCATTTTTTTACAACCGATGTCGTTATAGGATATGTTTACACATTAGTCTCGAGTACTAGCAGACTCGCTTAATTTTTTTATTTATTTTTGCGTTAATTATGATAATACACTAAAACTGAGCTTTATCCACAATACCGAAATAGAATTTTTGCACTCGACGCGCGTTTCGCTAACCATGTTAGCATCATCAGGAGATGATTAAAACTGTTTACAATCCTGGACGAAAACGGGACCCCGTACTCCACCCCGTTTGGCCAAGGGACGGGGAGAAGTAAAAACATAAATAATTAATTGCGGGAGAACCGGAAGAGGTACGGGTTCGAAATTTTTATGGTAAGTGTGCCACATGGGGGGGGGGGCACCTTAGACCATACAGGGGGGACCGGGGCTCTGATTTAAGGGGGGATTTTGGGGTATCTCTACAACGAAGGCTCGGATCGAAATTCTGACAAACAATGACGCCGCTTGTTGACGTTTTCACTTCTATCGTGTGGTTTAAGCACACACAAAATTTTTATTTTTTTAAATTGGTGTTTTTTATCAGCCATTGACATTATAACAACTAGATTTACATAAGATAGATTTACATAAGATAAGTGGTATCTTTTTGTTTTTGCAACCTAAAAATCTCATAAATTCAACAAAATCTAAAATCCTTAAGAGCTACAATCAACAAAAATATTCTCAAATAATATTGCAAAATTTCTCTTACAATTTATAAAAACAGAGTTAAATCAAGAAATGACTGCAAAAAAAATGTTGATTTAAACAAATTTACATTGACCTATTATTATTTTTTACCATGCCGATTATATATGTGTCAGCTAAAGAATCTTTTAGTAAACTAAGTATTTAAGGAATCAAATAGGGCATGCAAGATCGATTTCAATATTTATCTTTAATTTCCGTCGAGAGTGAAGCTCGCAACAAATTAGATCCTAAATATACATATGAATTTGAAGTGTGTAAAACGAGAAAAAATCGTT